>CM056729.1:63728187-63895801 GCA_029844215.1 Przewalskia tangutica
AAAGCGAGGAAGAGGTTCACATACCTCGGGCGGCGATTATCGATAAGAGTACAAAATGCTCAAAGTACTTTAACCTTGATAGCTATTCCATCCTTTAGTAGAATCGCTATATGTAGTACTTCACCCTATATTAGTCATAACACGTCCATTAACCTTTAGCTTCAAGCGTAGAATATTCTAAGTGTAAAGTCACTTACTCTAGCGAAAAATCAAGGCGTGACTTCGCTTTGTTTCTTGCTATACTTTTCCACCTTTTCAAGGCAGAATTTCAATAACTAAACACCGCATTTAAGGCACAATTCAGCTAACTTCAAAAGTGGGATTACACGCCTTAACGAGAACGCCGCGTAATTCTCGGCACATAATACAAAACAATCCTGATAATTCCAAGCCACGTTATTTCTGCCACATATCCCATGACAATTATCAATTTCCTTTTCGATTCCTTTTTCTATCCAAGTTGTTATTCCAACATTTATCACATAATAACAATTATAACAACAATAAATCCTTTCTTCCTTAACGTCGGCGATTTACTGTAACTATCGACCAAATTGATTTCAACATTAATGGCTAAACATCCATTTTCGGTTTGAAGCTTCTAAAATTCCATAACATTTATCAATATTCATAACGTATATCACGTGCTCGTTTCTAACTTATCATAACATGGAATCTTGATTCTGATAGTAAGATGAAGATTATACCTCATTTAGCCTAAATATATTCCAAGATTACAAGTGATCCTTATGACTTTTAGCTCCTCTTCATATGTTCCCGATCCAGCTCCAAGCGCTCCTGGCTCATGAAGAACTCCTCTTCAAGTTGATCTTCAAAGTTGAAGAACACCCTAGGGTTTTCGCCTTGCGACTAACGTAAAAGCGTCATTTTCCGGGATCTTTCTATTGGGATATCCTTGTCAACAATACCCCTAGGACCTTGGGTTAAAGTCTTGTGAATAATGAACCACAAACTAAAAATATTTTAGTGGAAATGGCCCTGAAAGGCGAGAGCCTTTCCTTGTGAGCACCTAAAATTTTTCTCAAATTTTCTATGTGAAGACTTATCTTGCACTAGTGTATATATAACACGATGGATTGCTTGGGATTATAACAACTTGTGGGCTAGGATGAAGAGTAAATAATGTCTAGCCGAGTGGACAAGTTGACTTGGTCGATTTTCTCAAGCTTTGAAGACTTGTTCATCTACATAGGTCAATGACCATTTTACCCTTGGACAATTTCGTCCAAGACCATGTAGAGGGTGCCACGTGTCGCTCTCCCGTTCGATCCGTAAAATTACGTAACCTCGTGGGTATTACAAGAAACGTGGAAATTCCTCGGATGGGCCTCGTTGACCAAATCTAGTAAAAGTAAATTTCCATAATCTTAATAAATTCCATACTCTTGAAATAAGGCATTTGAGAATCGATTCTCATCAGCGAACATTTTTCCTTTCAGGCGTTCGGAAGATTTTTCCGTCGGAAAAACAGATTCTTCCTTCGTATTCTTTTTCAAGTCTTGTGTTCTTAATCCATTCTCTTTCATATCCCGAATTACGAGTGTAAATATAAATTCTCTAATTTGACATGACATGTCTCTTTGTGCTGAGTCTTATGAAATGATAAGTGATTCAACGCTTAATCTAATGAAGTCGCTAATGATTTAAGCTCGCATATGTTGCTCCTAATGGACATTACGTGCAAGTGTTATGTTTCCATATCACGCGTCCACCGCTTGAAATGACAATCATGTGTTATGCTATGGGTTAAAGTCCCTTGACATTGTTCGAGTCAGTGGGATTAGCTCCCCACGATGTGGGTATCCATATATACTCATTCGTTGCGAGTCCACGTGACTATCGCGGGTTCGATTTCCATCGGGTTAAATTCCCACATGACTATTCGTGGGCTAGCTCTCACGATCGCGGGTATCCATATATACTCATTCTTGGTCTAAGTGACCTATCTGGGTTCAATTCTCATGCGGGCTAAATTCCATGAAGCAAGGATTGCATAATGGTATGTAATGAGCGGGTAGCCACTAAATTAATCATAACCTTCTCTTGTTAAAAACAACAAAGATACTCTCATTAGTCTCAATTGTTAGTAAGGCACAATATCATTATTAATTTGGGTTTGTCATACATGTCTCGGCTTAAACACATTTACCAGACTTATGATGTAAATTACATGTATTTCGATTTATATACTTGATACATTTTATGCGACCCGCTCCGGGGCTGCGTTCATCTGTGGTATTGTAGGGAGTAGCTGCGGATCCTCACTATTAGGATCATTGATCGGTTGTCGAAGCTCAATTTCTCGGAGGCTTGTCTTTTGGGTACGGTTTCTCTGTTGTTGTAGATTTATGTACATTGGGGTATGGCGGGCCCTATCCAAATCAGCGATTGTATGTATATATTCTTAGAGGTGCATTAGTCATATCTTGTGGATTGGGTTGTAAGAAAAAAAAAGGGATGAATCGTTTTTGGGTTATGTATATTCTTTTGGAAGGTGGCCTTATGTCACGGCCAGGACCACGGCGCATGGCGGTGCCCACAGGCACCACTAATCATACAACATAATAAAGCTGCGGAAGATAAATAACACTCTTTTCTTTTTTTAAATCAAGGCCCGATAAAGTGCCATAACATAAAAAAATTACAGAAAGGGTCTACTTTGTTTAACAATGTAAAAACAACTCAGCGATCCAACCCACGATGAATACGGACTTAAAGATTTGAACAAATACTATGACGGGACAAGGCCGTGCCCTGAATATACATAGCCATGACGAACTCGGAACATTTGAACCATCTCAAAATCTTGAACCGAGGATCCTAAGCTCGCGGATCCTGCTGTGTACCTAAACTGCGGACATGAGGCAAGCCCGGAAAGTCGGTCACAACTGATGCTAGAATAAAGAAAGGTAAATACCAGATCTAGTGTCATTTCCATCTAGTGAACTTAATGCGTACCTTATTATCTTTTCCCATTTTCCATAAGAGTATAGTCAAATTCTTACGTGCATCTTAGAAAACTCATCAGTTCATAAACATATAACTTACGTATCTTGCGTAACCTAATCAGTCACTTTATGGAGGAGCGCTTATCTTGTCGGCAATGGGCGCGATAGAGTCACATAAGTCTGCCCATAAAGGTATACTGCCGACCGATCTGGGACGATAAAATCACATAAGTGCGCCCGTAAAGGTATCTTGCGTAAAAATAGGAGGCTCGTGATCAAAGCAGGGTCCTGCAGTAGTATCGATAAGCAATCTACTCGGGACTATTTCACCGCGTAGGTCTGTGGACGCGTGAGGTATTCCTCGCATAGGTACCGCCGCGTGGGACTATTTCACCGCGTAAGCCCAAAGGACTCGCGTGAGGTATTCTCGCGTCGTGGGTAGCAAATCACGGAATAGGTGGTATAACGTCTTGGGGTTTACCGCCGTTTATCTCTTACCACAGGCGGTGGTATAACGTCTTGAGGGTTTACCCGCCGTTTATACTCTTACCACTGGAGAAGGTGGTATAACGTCTTGAGGGTTTACCGCCGTTTATCTCTTGCCCTAACTCAGTAGGCCATCATACATAGCATAAGCCCTAAACATAAATAACTTTTATAAGCACTCTGAAACATCATACATAACATAAGCACCACTACCATACATAACATAAGCACCACGGTTTATCATACATTACATAAGCAAGTTAAGAAATCCCTAACCTTATTAGGCTTGTTCATATACACTCTCATTTTTGTTTACTTAAAGGCCTTAACATATCATTATAAAATCAGGAATTTAACCCGACGTACTACGTGACTCTACTCGCTTTAAAATGATTCTCTTTCAAATAAAACTTCCAAGATACTAATAACCGTAGTATCAAGTCATATCTACTTTTCACGACAAGTCCACGATACTTTTTAGAAATACATTTATAGGCTTCTAAATCAAGTGACTTCTTTCTTTAAAACCTTAAGCAATTGGTACCTTTAAAACAATTTGCCACTTCTTTATTTCAAATCAATTTCTTTGCTTACATTACTGAAAACCATTCTTTTAATCTTCCATAAAGTTATTTATAACTCACTTTCCATAAAGCCGTTATAACTCTTTATGTCTTAGACAAATTCATTCCTTTTATGACGAAACTTATACTTTCAATTCAAATCACATAGCTTTCAAAATACTTCAAGTCTCTTAACTTTTAAGAAAACAAGTTTCTTAACTTTAGAATGACAAGAAATCAATACTTTCCAAATCAAGTATTTTATACTTTTAAATCAATTCATTTCTTCCTTTAAGAATCAAGTCCCATAACTTGAAAAATAAAGTCCTTAACCTTTTAAAAATTTGAGGCTCATAGTCTTAAAACTTCAATCGTAAATTCTTATAAATTAAGTAACATATACTTTGGTGCGTTGTGAATAAGTTATACTTCTATTTATAACGATCTTAATCAGTAGCCATGATCTAGAAAATTTAATACAATTTTGTCTTATCTTAGCTTATGCGGTGGAGAATTCTACTCATTTTAACTTAATTGATTGTCATTACATTTTTCCTTTATTAGCAGCTGCGGTGGCTAGTTCGATTCTTATTCTCATTTGTGCGTAACTTAGCGAGTCAACTTGGCTCCGAATACCTCTAACGACTCTTGCAACGTCCCCGTAAGACTTGGTAAGAACTTGGGATAACAGACATAACGCTACGTGAGTAAATCAACATACATACCTCTTAACTTCTAAGAGTAGAAGGAATCATGAAATAGTACTACATGTATATTCCATCGTAGAATCATGTCGAAGGAAGAGGTTCGTCACCTCGCGACGATTATCGACAAATAGCAAAATGCTCCAAAGTACTTCAACGCCATGATAGCTATTCCATCCTTGAGTAGAATCGCTATACTTAGTACTTGACACATAATGGCGTATCGTTCATTAACCTCTAACTTGAGCGTAGAATATTCTAAGTGCAAGGTCACTAAATTCTACGGAAAATCGGACATCACTCTTTGTTTCTACATACTTTGCCACCTTTTTCAAGGCGAATTCAATCACCAAACACGCCACCTTTAAGGCCCAACAATTCAGCTAACCAAAGGGGATTACACGCCTTAACGGGGCGTGTAAATTCCGCCACAAGTTAATCTGAAACTAGTTCCATATTTAAAGCCATTCTTGGCTAAAAATATACAATAACGAAAGTCCTTTTCCAGTCTTTTTCAATCCAACCTCTTGAGCCTAACGTGTTATATAATGCGTAAACAACTTAACAATTATAATTCCTTAACATATAACGTGTGCGATTAAACTAATAATTCAATTGAATTGAAATCTTAAAGGCTAAATCATACAACTTTTGGATTCCGTCAAATATTCCATAACACGTATCATACTTCAAAATATAATCCACATGATCATTTCTAACTCTTCTGACGTGAAATCTTGAATTTTAATAGCGTCTGAGATTATTACCTCCTTAAGCTCAAAATGATCCAAAACCCTAAGTCGATCCTTAGCGACTCGACTCCTTTTCTTGGCGTTCCAATCCATTATTTTCAACCCTTAGAAGCTTGTGAAAAACTCCTCTTCTATTTCCGACTTCAAAGTTGAAGAACACGCGAGTTTTAAGCCTTGCGACTAACGTAAAAATGCGGCTTTTCCGGGATCTTTCTATTGAGATATCCTTACAATACCCTTAGGGACCTTGGGTTAAAGTATTGTGAATAATGGAACAAAATTACAAATTTTTCTTGTGGCTAAATGGACATAGCCGAGAGCTCCCTCTAGCTCTTCAAGGTTCTCTAATTTTTTCTAAGTGTTGGAAGACAAGTCTTGCTACTAGTGTGCTTATATAATACATTGGAGGGTCTAGATTATAACACTTGTAAAGTTTGGAGGAAGAGATCAAGCCAGTGGCCGCTTGGACTTAGTCGACAATATCAGCTCTTAATTAGCAAGACTTTGTCATCTATACATTGGTCAAATGACCATTTTACCCTTGCTTCAATTTCGTCCAAGACCAATGTGGGGTGCCGTGTGTGCAGCCCTCTCGTTAAATCCGTAAAATTACGTAACCCTCGTGGGTCCTGGCGTAAAATTCCTCGGGTGGGCCCAGCGTGACCAATTCGTAAAATAAATTTCCAAAATGATAATAAGTTCCATACTCTTCAATTAATGCATTTTGAGAATTTAATTCTCACCAACGAACATTTCTCATTTCAGGCGTTCGGAAGTTTTCGTCGGAAAAACAATTCTTCACTTCGTACCAATTTCAAGTCTTGTGTTTCTTACGTGCATTCTCTTAAACATGTCACGGACTTACGGGGTGTAACATTTTCCCCCTTAGAAACATTCGTCCTCGAATGTTCTTTCGAATCGATCTAATTAGATAGTGACATAGTGCTCGGCACTACTACACCACCCGTCTGACGTATATGCACTGTACATAACCATACTTATACTAAAGCGTCAACCTTGGCACTCGCGAAGCCAGCTAGTCCATACTCATAATGACCTCAAGTTTGTCATAATCACCTCTGCTAGGTCTACTAGGGTCGGCCAGTATCGTCACCGGGAAAATCTCGTATACATTTCATTACCACACGAACAACTACGGTGTAGTTACCTCGAAAGGTCATTGATTCGGGCTCTATCCATTTACACTTGGATGTTATCTTTCTTCTTGGTCGTACTCTTTCCGTACTTCCAACTCATACTAGCATCATCATAACTTCATCTGATTCGGCCCCCGTCTTTTGAGTCACTCTTTTAAACAACATAAGGCCATTTCGACTTTCACGACTGGTTAGGTGGAGCAACGTCCACGAACGTAAAACAATTAACTAGACTTGGGCCTTGCACCCTCGTGACCTGTCACGTGGCGGAACTACTACGCTGATCCAGCTCCATTTCGGGCTATGGGCGACCAGCGATAGGTCCTGCCGATCTCTTGTCGACTTAACTCTTATTCTTGGTCTATAGTAAATCTTTCTACAGAAGACCTTGTACATCTAAGGTCTCGCGGTCATCAAAATTCTTAGGCTCGCAATTTCCATGCTCCAAGCCTACCTTACGATCCCGATGTTAGTACAAAATTTCTCGTAATACCATAATCGTGTCGTCTTGATCCACAACAACCATTACTTACTCTATCTGGACCTGCATCTGTACAACTCTCTTAAGCCTACCACGTAGCTTAATATATTAACATGGTATTCCATTAAGTTTCTTAACATGACTTCTTAGGGTTCATTGCCTGTCATCATACAACTCGTCCTTCCCGATTATCTCAAAATAAAACATAAGACCTTGGCGAGAATTCATTAAGCGTTCCATACCTTCCCGTTATCTAGTTAGTCTTTACGACTCTTGGTAATCTAAACTCATTCTAGGCGACAGCGTCGACCCTCGTACATAACTCCGTATAGGCGTATGTCATAATACCAACTATACTATAATCATTACCAACGGATCTGCGATCCACGTAGTCGCTACGGGTCGCTCTTTGCCTTTCTGCGTAGGCTGCGATCAACGTAACTTCGTTGGGAGAGACAACCACTAGCAAGCGGCTCTGTCATACGATCTCGGAGGAGAAGAATGAAACCAATCCTAAATGTCCTGCAGCCTCACGATTATAGATGTGGTGCAAAACACCGATAATCGAGACTCTACTAGACACGGTGCAGTAGCACTTTCAGAGGACTAAGCGCTGCGATACCACTTTTATCACGACCCGACCAGGTCGCGGCCCGGTGCCCTGCACAGGCACCGCCTAATCATACAACATAATAAAGCTGCGGAAGATAAATAACACTCTTTTCTTTTTTAAATCAAGGCCAAGCGGATAAGGATGCATAACATAAAAATTACGAAAAGTCTGCAACATTTAACAATGTAAAAACAACTCTAGCAGATCCGGCCCACGGATGAATCTGGACCTCTAAGATTTGAACAAATACTATGGCGGGACAAGGCCCGCGTACCCTGAATATACATAGCCATGACAACTCGGAACATTGGAGCCGTCTCGAAATCTTGAACCGAGGATCTAAGCTCGCGGATCACAGCTGTAATACCTAAACTGCGGACATGAGCGAAGCCAAGAAGAAATCGACAACAGTGCGAATATGGAGCGGAAAATAAGGTCTGATAACAAATCATAAGCGTACAAAAGAATAGCGAGCAGTATAAAGAAAGGGTAAATACGGATCCTACCGTGTCATTTCCATCTCGTGAACTTAATCGTACCTTATTATCTTTTCCCGTTTTCCATAAGAGTATAGTCAAATTCTTATGCACATGCTTAGAAAACTCATCAAGTTCATAAACATATAACTTACGTATCTTGCATAACCTAATCAGTCCCTTTATGGAGGAGCAGCATATCTTGTCGGCCCGATGGGGGCGATAGAGTCACGTAAAGTGCGCCACGTAAAGGTATCTTGCCGACCCAATCGGGGCGATAAAATCACATAAGTGCGCCCATAAAGGTATCTTTGCGCGTAAAAATAGGAGGATCATGATCAAAGCGGTCCCTCGCGTAGTATCGATAAGCGATCTTACTGCGGGACTATTTCACGCGTAGGTCCTGTGGACCGTATGAGTATTCCTCGCATAATTGTACCTGCCGCGTGGGACTATTTCACCCGCGTAAGCCCATAAGGACTCGCGTGAGGTATTCGCCGCATCATGGGTAGCAAATCCACGGAGCAGGTGGTATAACGTCTTGGGGTTTACCCGCCGTTTATACTCTTACCACGCGTGTGGTATAACGTCTTGGGGTTTACCTCGTTTATACTCTTACCACGGAGAAGGTGGTATAACGTCTTGGGGTTTACCACCATTTATACTCTTACCCTAACTCAATGGCCATCATACATGCGTAATCCCTACGAACATATCATGCATAACATAAGCACTCTGAAACATCATACATAACATAAGCACCACGGCTTACCATACATAACATAAGCACCCATTAGCATCATACATTACATAAGCAAGTTAAGAAATCCACAACTAACGTTAAACGTTCATATACACTCTCATTTTTGTTTACTTAAGGCACTAACATGTCATTATAAAATCCGGGAATTTAACTGTTACACCCCGTATTTACAGGACATGTTTTAAGAGCGTACGTAAGAATCCCAAATGTTAAGATTAGAGACTTGTAAAAATTTATCGGAATTATGGAATTGTCGGAAAACGTAATATTGTGACGAATGGGAGGGTGACACGTGTCACCCCCCTTATGGTGCCTTGGACGAAATTAGGCAAGGTCAAAAGGGTCATTTGACCTTTGCTAGGATGACTAAGTCTTGCAACTTGAAGAGCTTGAGATAATTGACTTGGTCAATGGGACCTGAACTTGATATTTAGTAGAAACTCGTCAAGCCTCGCATTTGTACATCTTGGTTATACCCGTATTTCCAGTATATGCGTGAGGCGTGCGTATAAAAGTTTAGCCTTAAAGTTAGGCACTATGGACGAAATTGTGCACACTATCGAAAAGTCGTTTTCGGCGAAGCGTTTTCTAAACTTGCGAAGGGAAAATTAAGCTATGTCATTAATAATTTTGCGGATTTTTAGAGAGGCGGAATATTTTGGACCAGCGAGGGTGACAAGTGTCACCTCAGTGGCATGTTTAGACGGCAAAATGGGTTTGCCTTGCACGTTTTGTGTTGAAATTTTGGTCAAGGGTTAGGTAGGATATTTTGTGTAGATGGATAAGGTAGCACGTGGCTAGATCTTGGCCTTACACTTGCTATGCACTTGGCTTCATCTTGGCCATTGGTTGGCCTTTGGTTGCCTATAAATACCCACTTGCTTGAAGGTTTTCTTAAATCCACAAATGTTCCTAAGTCTTGAAAAATCCCTCCTCTCCCGCTTGCTTGTTCTCGTCCAAACACCACCCCTCTCCCCCCCTCTTGAAGGCCTCGGCGAACCCCACTTACTAGTGGTTCTGGCGAGAACCCCTCCCTAGCCTAGTTGTGCTAGTCGAAATACTCTTGTTATACCCGTATTTCCGGTATATGCGTGGGGGCGTCGTAGAAATTTTCGAACTTCTTTGGCTTGGCGAATTCTTTTTGTGCCTGACACGTTAGGAGTCGTTTTCGAAAGCGTTTCCACGACTTTCGTAGGGAAAATTCGGCTATGTCATTTTTAATTTTTGCGGATTTTTAGAGGCGAAACATTTTGGACCAGCGAGAGGCGACACTTGTCACCTCTGGTGGAAGGAGTGGGCGGCAACTTTGGGCTAGCTTGGGCGATTTTGTGCCTTTCCTTGGTCGAGGTTAGGTAGGATATTTTGTGGTAGATGGATAAGGTAGCACGTGGCTAAATCTTGGCCTTACACTTGCTATGCACTTGTCTTACGTCTTGGCCATTGGTTGGCCTTCAGCTTGACCTATAAATACCCTCTAGTTGAAGACATTCTTCATCCTAAACTTGAGCAATCTATCTAAGTCTCAAACTACTCCTCCCTCTTGAGTTTAGTCCACCACACCCCTCCCGTTTGTAGAACTTCCCTCCCTGTAGTGGTTAGGTAGGGTACCCACTGCTAGTTGTTTCGTATAATACCCACTTGTTGTGGTATAGAAATACTCTCTAGTATTGTTATAATGCCCAAATACCTTGGCCCAAATACCTTGTAGTATTCCCGAGGTTACACTTTTACAAAGCCAGAAAATCTGATTATACTTCCTTTAGCCACTGCGAAACCACTGAGAAATCTTCCCGTTGTTGAAGTTGTAAGTAGAAGTTGGTTAGAACTTCTAAGGGTTGTTTGGGCGCTCGGAGTAGGATCTAAGCGTTGCTCAGGATCGACTTTATACTTGGATAATTTTGGGCTTATCGAGGTAAACACTACTGTCCTTCTATTGTAATTGGAAATTACATGTTAGAATTATAGTTGAAGTATACTATATATAGAAGAACTTAGTATTGTGGCAATGTCTTTTGACTTAAGCTGAAGAATAAAGAAGCATGACGTAATTACATAGGGTGTATTCAGATGAACTTGTGTAGTATTCTTGTGAGTACAATTGTACACGTCGGGTTAAACGTGCAAACCCCACACAGTTGGCTTGGTGGCGGCCTCGATAGAGGAGGAGATTTCTGTTGTTGCGGGGAAGTCTTCTTGAATTTTACGTAGAATATGGAGCGATGAGATCTAGATGTTAATAAGCGCGTGGCCTTATAGGTTGAAGTACTACGTGTGGTGCGATCTCGTGGCAAGGAGTAGCCAAGCGGTTTGAAGTACTTGGAGCGTTTTGCTATTAGTCGATACTCGTCGCGAGGTATGTGAACCTCTTCCTATCTCTTCTAGCATGATATGTGTGAACTATGTAGTACGGTAGCGTCGTGTGTTAGCGTGTTTGATTGTTTTTAAAACATAAAAGGGTTATAACGGCTTTATGGGAAGATGGTTATAACGACTTTATGTAGGTAAGAAAATACTTTGTGGTTTTAAAAGGTAGCGATGTGAATTATAAGCGGCTAGTTATAATAAAGAACGATGTATTTCAAAGATTTATAAATCGTTTTGAAGGGAGAGTAACACTTGGTTTTAAAGGTTTTAAAAGAGTTATACTAGCTTTATGGGAGTTAGGTATAATGTCTTAAGAGAGGTAAAGAAAATGGTTTCTTGATGTTAGAAGTTAAGAGACTTGATCTTATAAGATAAGAGACTTAACTTATTTGTTTTAATGTGAATGTTTGTGTGAAACCTCATTCGTGAGTAATGAGTACTTGGTTTTATTTAAAGGGATAATGTTTCACGATTTGGAAATCGAGAATGTGTATCGACAGGACCACTGCGGCGTTAATAAAGGAAAATGTATTGAAAAATGATGAATTGTATTAAAACCGGTGAAACCTCCATGCGTATAGAAACTAAGATAAGACAAAATGATATTACATTTTCTAGATCATGTGCTGTAATAAGAATGTTGTAAACAAGAATAACCTACTCTCGCGTGAGACATATATTACTCAATTGTTCTAAAAGGAATCAGTGATTAAGTTTATGAACTATGAAACCATTTGAAAATGAGAAGCTTGAGTAATTGAAACTAGACAAGCGGAACTTAGGAAAGAATGTTGTTACTTGATTTTGAAAAGGAATGTGGGTTGGTCATTCTAATACTACGGGTATCGGGTGACTTTTATAAAAGTAATGGATCTCTTTTAAAAGAACTTAACGTATGTAGTACTTTGGGGTTAAAACCGGACTTTGGCATAAAATGAAAGTACTTTGAGTTGTGTGAAACTTACTATGCTTGTTGTTGTGAAACTTGCCTATCGCTTGTGATGATAGCCTTTGTTGTGCAAGTGTGGTATTTACGTGTTCTGGCGTCTCGATAAGTAGGTTGACTTGTTGAACTTACTTGGAGCGTCTTTGGCGGTGATGGAGAATTCCGCGGGTATGTTTCCATTTGATTCTTGTCTTGTTGTTGATGTCACATGGACATGTCTACACCGTCTGATATTAGGGGCATGCGGCCGTGCGGCGGGTTGATTACGATATATGGTTATTGCGCAACATGGGCGATGTCTACCGTCTGATATTCGGGGGCATGTGGCGTGCGGCGGGGTTGACCACCCGATATATTGTTATTGAGGTTACATGGGCATGTCTACACCGTCGATATTAGGGGCGTGGCCGTGCGGCCTTGTTATTATTGTTGCATCATGGACATGTATACCGTCTGATGATTAGGGGCGTCGGCCGTGATGCGAACATGATGGATGTTGTGGGCGTGAGACCCGTAGTTATATTTAGTGGTGACTTTGAGGCGTGAGTCACGACTTGGCACTTTTATGTTGCGTCTTGTATTTTGGTTATCATACATGTCTCACCTTTTTAGGCTATTATGATTTCATTCTGATGTTGTGATTTCCATACTTAGTACTGTTATGCGACCTCGCTTGAGTGCGTTAAATCTGCGAGTAGAGTGCGTCGATCGTGGATCCGCTCTTAGGATCTCATTTGAGCGTGTTGGAAACTCAGTTCCTTGGAGCTTATCTTTGGTATGTTTCCACGAGTTGTAGGTTCTTGTACATTCGGGGGTATGGCGGAGCCTGTCCCGTCATAGTTGTTGTAAATCTTAAGTGCAGCCTTTTGTGGTGGCGGGGTTTGTAAAAGGATAAATGTTCGGGTTTATGTATATATCACGAAACAAGCTGTTTTGGTTGCTGTTTATTTATCATGTCTCTCATTTCATGTTTAAAGTTTTTATTTCCGCTGGTTTTCTCACGATGTTGTATCGCTAGGGTGCAGGGTAAGGCACGATCCGGGCCGGTTGAGTCGTGACAAAGTGGTATCGAGCGATTAGTCCTCGGAAAGTGTCTGAACCGTGTCTAGTAGAGTCTTGATTATCGGTGTGTTGTGCACCACGTCTATAATCGGGAGGCTATAGGACATGTAGGATTGGTTTCTATTCTTCTCGTTACGAGATCGTGCCTTAGAAAGTGAGTTGTAAGTTGGACCCTCCGATGTGTTTCATTTTACAGTTATGCCTCCGCGTGGCGACAGTGCCGAAGGGCAAAGCGAGGAGGCTGCTAGTGGGATCTGAGAGAGTAAGAGCGCGCGAGCGATCGATACGAGCAGTGCTTGACGGCGAGTTCGCGGCGCCTTGCGGCACCAGCGGTTTAGAAGCCGCGGCCGTGGCGTGAGACTCTGATGCACGAGCCTCCGGTCCCGATGCAGGCGGGAGATGGGTCCTGAGAGATGGCTTGATTATTGGCGAGGTTGTGGCGAATATGAGAGCAGTGGATCTGGCGATTCCGGTTCGGCGACACGCATGTGGTGCGCGAAGCGAATAGTTTGAGGCTCACGGGACTTTACGAGTTGTGCCGCGAGTTTTATGGGTGAGGCACGAGGATGATCCGCGAGTTCATCCGTCGATTCTGAAGGATCGTCACGGGTGATCGAGGCTTGAGACGAGTCTGTGACGCCGGTTCGCGTCCAGTGCGTGATCCATGATCGATTGGTTTGATTCGTGGGAGCTTTCGGGAGAGCATGCACCTCCGGTATGGGATGAGTTTTGGGGCTTTTCTCACGCCTTGCCTCCGCGGATGAGAGGGCGCGGGCGACAAATTTTATTCTTGAGGCGGAGGCGCCTGTCGGGAGTCTGATGTCGAGTTCGATTCTTTGGCTCGATATGTCCTGCGCTTGTTGCGAATATGGAGGATAGGGTGCATCGCTACGTCACGGGCTAGATGATTATATGGCGAGTCTTGTGCGGGTGTTTCTCTTGGTAGGGCATGGACATTGCCGCGTTCGAGCTCGTACGCTTGGAGTGCGAGGCGCGCGGTCGGCAGGTGGACGGCTTTCGTGAGAAGAAGGCCAAGGCAGTAGGATATTTTGGCGACTTCGAGCGGACCGCCTCGGCCGAACTAGTTATGTACCTCCGCCATTGCAGTGGTCCTCCGCGACGCCGGGACCGCAGGATATTCGGGAAGCGGTCGGGGCTCCCGGGTTTGAATGTTGAGGGTAGGGGTGTTGGCGGTCGATCACCTACCTCGGTGTGTCGATGTAGTAGACGCGTTTGAAGTGTCGTAGTACGAGGAGCTTGTTATTCTTGCGGCCAGCGGGGCCATATGGCGGCTGTCCGACCGGGGTAGCGGTAGGATAGCCTGAACTACTAAGCGATTGCGGGCCACGGTAGAATTCGCGGTGGAAGTTCGATTTTAGCGGTCCTTGAACGCCTAGTTTGGTATATCCTTAACCACAGTAGATACTTGTATGTATTGATGTTAATGATGTGTTAAGTGTTATGTTCGAATAGCTTTGTGCTATAGTGTGATTTAAAAATCTGGTTAGTGTGAGATGGAAGTGGTAGCTTAGCGGTGTGTTCGTGTCGAGGCGGAAGTTGGCGCTCTGTGGGTCGGGTTGGGGCCATGTTGGGCCAACCGCGTCCGTTCGAGGAAGGGTCAGCTGCAGGTGGTCACGCGGTGGCGAGTCACGAGGTGCTAGGCCCAGTTTAGATGACCGTCGTATGAGTTCATAGATATGTTCGACGAGAATCAGTTCGTGAAGGCCGAGAATGGCCTTAGAGAAATCGAGGTAGTAAGATGACCAAGTTTGGAGGTGGTAACTCCAGGGTTGGAAAGCGAAAGCGTTGTGAGTGTGGTGCGGATACTAGAAAGAGCTCGAGTGTTAGAAGTGCGACGAGATAGGGGAGAAGGAGCGTGTGTGATCGTTTCTTTTGTGAAATGTAGGTGCGAAGGGAGTATATTTTAGACCTTGGTGGGGACTTTTGTGCTAAGCGAGGTGGTTCCTCGTTGGCGTGGATTTGGGTTTCTTGCGCATGTTATTTTGTGGCGGTGTGGCATGTTTGATTCGTAAGTATAGTAGTGAAGACTATCTTGGCCTTGCGTTTGTTTTGAGACTTAGAAGGAACATTCGGGGCGAATGTTTCTAAGGAGGAGAATGTTATACCGTATTTCAGTATATGCGTGGGGGCGTGCGTAGAAATTTTCGAACTTCTTTAGGCTTGGCGAATTCTTTTTGTGCCTGACACCGTTAAGTCGTTTTTTGAAAGCGTTTCCACGACTTTCGTAGGGAAAATTAGGCTATGTCATTTTAATTTTTGCGGATTTTTAGAGGCGAAACATTTTGGACCAGCGAGAGGCGACACTTGTCACCTCTAATTGGAAGGAGTGGGCCGACAACTTTGGGCTAGCTTGGGCGATTTTGTGCCTTTCCTTGGTCAAGGGTTAGGTAGGATATTTTGTGGTAGATGGATAAGGTAGCACGTGGCTAAATCTTGGCCTTACACTTGCTATGCACTTGTCTTCGTCTTGGCCATTGGTTGGCCTTCACTTGACCTATAAATACCCCTCTAGTTGAAGACATTCTTCGTCCTAAACTTGAGCAATCTATCTAAGTCTCAAACTACTCCCTCCTCTTGAGTTTAGATCCATGCCACACCCTCCCCTTTGGCGAGAGCTTCCCCTCCGCTGTAGTGGTTAGTAGTGGTACCCACTAGCCTAGTTGTTTTCGTATAAAACCCCTTGTTGTGGTATAGAAATACTCTCCTAGTATTGTTATAATGCCCAAATAACTTGGCCCAAATACCGTGTAGTATTCCCAAGGTTAAAATTTTACAAAAGCCAGAAAATACGATTATACTTCCTTTAGCCACAAAAAGCGAAACCACTGAAATCTTCACCCGTTGTTGAAGTTGTAAGTAGAAGTTGGTTAGAACTTCTAAGGGTTGTTTGGAGCGCTCGGAGTAGGAGCTAAGCGTTGCTCAGGATCGACTTTATACTTGGATAATTTTGGGCTTATCGAGGTAAACACTACTGTCCTTCTATTGTAATTGGAAATTACATGTTAGAATTATAGTTGAAGTATACTATATATAGAACTGAACTTAGTATTGTGGAAATGTCTTTTGGCTTAAGCCTGAAGAATAAAGCGAAGCTGACTGTAATTACATAGGCGTATTCTGATGAACTTGTGTAGTATTCTTGTGAGTAGAATTGTACGTCAGGTTAAGCGTGCAAACCCCACTGGTTGGCTTGGTAGCGGCCTCGATAGAGGAGGAGATTTCTGTTGTTGCGGGGAGTCTTCTTAGAATTTTACGTAGAATATGGAGCGATGAGATCTAGATGTTAATAAGCGCGCGTGGCCTTATAGGTTGAAGTACTACGTGTGGTGCGATCTACGTGGCTTAAGGAGTAGCGGCGGTTTGAAGTACTTGGGCGTTTTGCTATTAGTCGATACTCGTCGCGAGGTATGTGAACCTCTTCTATCTCTTACAGCATGATATGTGTGAACTATGTAGTGCGGTGAGCGTCATGTGTTAAGCGTGTTTGATTGTTTTAAAACATAAAGGGTTATAACGGCTTTATGGGAAGATGGTTATAACGACTTTATGTAGGTAAGAAAAATACTTTGTGGTTTTAAAAGGTAGCGATGTGAATTATAAGCGGCTAGTTATAATAAAGAACTTGATGTATTTCAAAAGATTTATAAATCGTTTTGAAGGGAAGTAACACTTGGTTTTAAAGGTTTTAAAAAGAGTTATACTAGCTTTATGGGGAGTTAGGTATAATGTCTTAAGAGGTAAAGAAAATGGTTTCTTGATGTTAGAAGTTAAGAGACTTGATCTTATAAGATAAGAGACTTAAATTATTTGTTTTAATGTGAATGTTTGTGTGAAAACTCATTCGTGAGTAATGAATAATTGGTTTTTTTTAAAGGGATAATGTTTCTTGATTTGAATCGGAATGTGTATCGACAGGACCAACTGCGGCGTTAATAAAGGAAAATGTATTGAAAAATGATGAATTGTATTAAAACGGTAGAAACCTCCATGCATAGAAACTAAGATAAGACAAAATGATATTACATTTTCTAGATCATGTTTTTGTAATAAGAATGTTGTAAACAAGAATAACCTACTCTCGTGAGACATATATTACTCGATTGTTCTAAAGGAATCAAGTGATTAAGTTTATGAACTATGAAACCATTTGAAAATGAGAAGCTTGAGTAATTGAAACTAGGCAAAGCTGGAACTTAGGAAAAGAATGTTGTTACTTGATTTTGAAAAGGAATGTGGGTTGGTCATTCTAATACTACGAATTATCGGGTGACTTTTATAAAAGTAATGGATCTCTTTTAAAAGAACTTAACGTATGTAGTACTTTGGGGTTAAAACCGGACTTTGGCATAAAATGAAAGTACTTTGAGTTGTGTGAAACTTGCCTATGCTTGTTGTTGTGAAACTTGCCTATGCTTGTGATGATAGCCTTTGTTGTGCATGTGTGGTATTTACGTATTACGCGTCTCGATAGAGGCGGTTGACTTGTTGAGAACTTACTTGGAGCGTCTTTGGCGGTGATGGAAATTCCACGGGTATGTTTCCATTTTGATTCTTGTCTTGTTGTTGATGTCACGTGGGCATGTCTACCGTCTGATATTAGGGGCATGCGGCCCGTGCGGCCGGGTTGATTACCGATATATGGTTATTGTGCGCAACATGGGCGTGTACCCGTCTGATGTCCGGGGCATGTGGCCGTCTGGCGGGGTTGACCACCGATATATTGTTATTGAGGTTACATGGGCATGTCTACCGTCACGATGTCCGGGGCATGTGGCCATGCGGCCTTGTTATTATTGTTGCATCATGGACATGTCTACACCGTCTGATATTCGGGGCATGCGGCCGTGATGCGAACATGATGGATGTTGTGAGCATGAGACCCATAGTTATATTTAGTGGTGACTTTGAGGCGTGAGTCACGACTTGGCCTTTTATGTTGCGTCTTGTATTTTGGTTATCATACATGTCTCACTGCTTTTTAGGCTATTATGATTTCATTTCTGATGTTGTGATTTCACATACTTGGTACTGTCGTGACCTCGCCGAAGTGCGTTCATGCGCGTGTAGAAGTACGTCGATCGTGGATCCAGCTCTTAGGATCTCATTTGGCGTGTTGGAAAGCTCCGTTCCTTCGGAGGCTTATCTTTGGTATGTTTCCCTAAGTTGTAGGTTCTTGTACATTCAGGGGTATGGCGGGGCCCTGTCCCGTCACAGTTGTTGTAAATCTTAAGTGCAGCCTTTGTGGTGGCGGGGTTTGCAAAAGGATAAGCTGTTCGGGTTTTATGTATATATCACGAAGACAAGCGTTTTGGTTGGCTGTTTATTTATCATGTCTCTCATTTCATGTTTAAAGTTTTTATTTCCGTTGGTTTTCTCACGATGTTGTATCGCTAGAAGTGCCGGGGTAAGGCACGATCACGCGCCGGTTCGGTCGTGACAACTACCACAGTAAAGAAATACTCTCCAATTATTGTTGTTATGCCTAAATACTTTAACCCGAATACCTTGTAGTACTTTCCAAGTATCTTTTATCTGAAAGCCGGAAAATACTATCATACTTCCACTTTAGCCACTAAAGCAAACCCTAAGGAAAATCTTCACAGTAGTTGAAGTTATAAGTAGAAGTTGCGTAGAACTTCTAAGGGTTTCTTGGAGGCGGATTGGGCGCCGGAGTAGGAGCTAAACCTTGCTCGGGATCGACTTTAAACTTGGATAATTTTGGGCTTATCGAGGTAACTAAACTTGTCCTTATTGTAATTGGAAATTACATGTTGTAGGAATATATAGTAGAAGTATACTATATATAGAAGCGATCATAATTTTGCGGCAATGTCTTTTGACTTAAGCTGAATAATAAAGAAAGAAGCTGACTGTAATTACATGGGATGTATTCTGGTAGACTTGTAGCATTACGGTGAAGTAGAATCGTACGTCGGTTAGGCGTGTAAACCCCACTGGTTGGCTTAGCGGCCTCGATAGAGGAGATTTATCTTTGTTGCGGGGAGTCTTCGAATTTTACGTAGAATATTCTCGTTGAGATCTAGATGTTAATAGGCGCCTTGTGGCCTCTATAGGTTGAAGTACTACGTATGGCGTGATCTACTTGGCAGGAGTAGAAGCGGTTTGAAAGTACTTGGGCGTTTTGCTATTAGTCGATGTCGTCGCGAGGTATGTGAACCTCTTCCTATCTATTCTAGCATGATATGTGTATAACTATGTAATGCGGTGAGCGTGCATGTGTTAAATGTATTTGATTGGTTTAAAACATAAAGTGTTATAACGGCTTTATGAGAAGTTGGTTATAACGACTTTATGTAGGTAAGAAAATGCTTTGTGGTTTTAAAAGGTAAGCGGTTGACTTATAAGCGACTTGATGTGTGATAATAAAGAACTTGAAGTATTTCAAAGAATCATTTTGAAAGAAGAGTAATACTTGGTTTTGAAAACATAAGAGTTATACTAGCTTTATGGGAAGTTAGGTATAACGTCTTAAGAGATAAAGAGAATGGTTTCTTGATTGTTAGAAGTTAAGAGACTTAATCTTAAAAGATAAGAGACTTGACTTAATATGGATGTTTGTGTGAAACCTCGTTCGTGAGTAATGAGTGCGTGGTTTTAAAGGGAATAATGTTTCTTGATTTGAAATCGAATGAGTATCGACAAACCTGCGGCGTTAATAAAGGTAAATATATTGAATAATAAGTATTATTAAAACCGGTAGAAACCTCGTCTGCATAGAAGCTAAGATGAGACAAAATGATATTACATTTCCTAGATCATGGTGCTTAATAAGATTGATTATAAACAAGAATAACTACTCATATAAGGAATATGTTTCTCAAATCGTTTAAAGGAGAATTATGTTTTAAAGGATTAAAACTATGAACTACTGAAACCTTTTCTAAAATGAGAAACTTGAGCATTTGAAATTAGGCAAACTTGAGCGTTTGGAAAATAAGGTTGTTACTTGATTTTACAAAGGAAAGCATTTTGGTTTACTTAACAATGTTAGTCACTCTATTTTTATACTACGGGTATCGGGTGACCTTTGTAAAAGAAATGGATCATTAAAAGGAATTTAACGTACGTAGTACTTTAGGAGTTAAAACCGGACTTTGGCGTAAAATGAAAGTACCTTGAGTTGTGTATAACTTGCCTATGCTTGTTGTTGTGAAACTTGCCTATGCTTGTTGTGATAGCCTTTGTTGTATTTCTATACCCGCGTCTCGATGGAGAGCGGCTGATTTGTTATGAGCGATTCTTCAGTCACGAGATGGTAGGACACGTATTCCATCTGATTATTCACCGAGTCCCACGAGATGGGCCGGGACACGTATTCCGTCGATTATTCACGAGTCCCACGAGATGGGCGGGATCGTATTCCATCGATTATCCACGAGTCGCGGGATGGCGGGACACGTATTCCACGTGATTCTTTCTGAGTCCCGTGGTATGGGCGGGACACGTATTCCACAATGTATACCTAGGCTGGCGGTGAGGAAGGAGTTCCACGGGCGTGAGGATGATTTGAGCGTGAGTACAGCTTGACATGGCACTTTTCTGTTGTGAGCTGTAGTTTGGTTATCATACATGTCTCCTGCTTTAAATAGACTATTATGATTTCATTTCTGATATTTTCTGATTTCACATACTTGGTACTGTTATCTTGACCTCGCCGAGCTGCGTTCATCTGCGCGGTAGAAGTACATCGGTTGTGGATCCTCGCTCATAGGATCAAAGTTCGTGTTAGGAAGCCCGTTTCTTGGAGGCTTATCTTTTGGTATGTTACCCAGTGCATAAGTTCTTGTACATTGAGGTATGGCGGGGCCTGTCCGTCATAGTTGTTGTTATAAAAGTCTTAGGCGTGCATGCCTTTGTTGTGGCGAGTTTGTAAGGATAACTTTTAGGTTTTTATGTATGTCTGAAGGCAAGCTGTTTTGGTTGCTTTGTTTATTTATAATATCTCTTATTTCATGTTCATGTTTTATTTCCTGATTTTCTCGATGTTGTATCACTAGGGTGCAGGGTAAGGCACGATCCGCAGGCAGGTTGAGTCGTGACAAAAGTGGTATCGAAGCGATTAATCCTCGGAAAGTGTCTGAACCGTGTCTAGTAAGTCTTGATTATCGGTGTGTTGTGCACCACATCTATGTCGAGAGGCTATAGGACATTTAGGATTGGTTTCCATTCTTCTCATTACGAGATCGTGCCTTGGCCGTGTGATAAGTTGGACCCCTCGGCGTATTCCTTTCCTTTACGATTATGCCTCGCGTAAAACCGGGCGAAGAAGGCAAAGCGTAGAGGCTGCTAGTGTGATTGAGGAGAATGCGAGCGCGAGCGATCGATGCACGAGATAGTGCTTGAGCGGCTAGTTTTGCGGCGCCGCCAACCAGCGAGTTGAGCGCGGCGGTGGGCTGCTGAGACCACGATACACGAGCCTCGGTCCGCGATGCAGGCGAGAGAGATGAGTTACAAGAATTAGCCCGATTATTGGCGGGGTTGTGGCGGACGCGAGATAAGTGGGCCTTGGCGGTTCGATGCACGATGGATTCACGAGTCGAGATAGTTTGAGGCTACGGGACTTTACGAGTTGTAGGCGCGAGTTCTACGGGTGAGGCACGAGGATGATCGCGGGGAGTTCATCCAAGCGATTCTGACGGATCGTAAGTGATCAAGGCTTGAGACGAGTCGGTGACGCCCGGTTCGCATCGGCTGCGATCTTTGCGATCGTGGTTTGATTCATGGGAGCTGTCGAGGTGAGCATGCCTCGGCGATTTGGGGCGAGTTCTCGAGGGCATTTCTTGCACATTTCTTGCCTCCGCGGATGAGAGGGCTCGGGACAGTTTTTGGCGTTGAAGCGGGGCGGGCGGGCGGTTAGAAGTACAATGTGAGTTCGACTCATTGGCTCGGTATGTCCCGCGTTGGTAGCTAGTATGGAGGGCCAGTACACGCTACGTCGCGGGCTAGATGATTACTTAGCGAGGCTTGTTGGTGTAGCTCTTGGTAGGGCATGGACATTGCCGCATGCGAGCTCATGCACTAGGATGTGAGGCACGGAGAAGGTCGGCGGAATGGCCGAGATCAGCGGAAGAGGGCGGGGCGAGGTCCTTTGGTGACTTTGAGCGGACCGCCTCGGTGACGAACTAGTTATGTACCTCGCCCGATCAGTGGTCCTCCGTAGTCTTGGGGCGTTGGGGTATTGAGGCTGGTGAGCTCGGGGCTTAGTTTCTGAGGGTTCACGTAAGTTACAGCGATCGGGTTGAGTTTTCCTCGGTGTGCACAATGTGTGAGCGTCGTCGAGAATGTCGTCTTTTTGCTTGGTGCTTGTTTTCTGCGGCCGTCGAGCCATATGGCCAGCGTCTAATAGGAAGGATGCGAGACAGAATGACTCGACTACCCAGGATCGATGTAAGTTAAATCGCGCCTTCTGATTATGCGCCTGCAGGGTGACCTATGATTAGAGCGGGCGGTAGCAGTATATCCTTAACCCTCAGATATTTGTATCGTGATATGATGACCTTAGTATTGTGCTATGTCCGGATAGCGTTATGTTGGTTATGAGTTAGAAAGCATGGCTAGTTGAAAGGATATGTATGGGGGCATGGAAAGTGTGAACCTTAGAATATTTCATGTTGAGACCTTAGAGGTCAGGTCGTCTTAAATAAGAGATTCTTGCGGTTAGTCTTTGTTGAAATACTTGGTATGCGTAAAATGTATTGTGGGAAATTCCTTGGGTTGTGTGAGATGAAAGTGGTAGCTTTCAGGACTTGAATAGGTAAGATTGTTCCGGATCGGGAACAAGAGTTTAGCGCGATTGTGGGTCGGGTTGAGGACCGTTCGCGGGTCGACCAGCCGGTTTGGGGTGGGGTCAGTTCGAGGTGGTCTGCCGGTGGTAGAGTCACGAGGCGCGAGCCAAGTTTAGTTGACCATCGTGTGAGTTCGTGGGTATGTTCGATCAGAATCGGATCGTGAAGGCCGGGAATGGCCTTAAAGGAATTTGAAGCTATTGAGATGACCAAGTTTGGAGGTAGTGACTCCAAGGGTTGGAAACAGAAGCGTTGACTGAAGTGTGGAACATGTACTAGGAAGAGTTCGGGTGTTCGAGAAGGGTGCGACGAGGAAGGAGGGAAGCGAACATGTGTTCTGAGGCGGAAGTGATCATTTCTTTTGTGAAGTGAAGATGGAGGGACGTGTCCTTTGGACCAGGAGCGAGAGTTATATTGTTTTATATCTTCGAGGTGATTCCTCGTGGACTTGGGATTACGTATTGTGTACGTGTATGTTTTGAGACTGAGAAGGAACATTCGGGACGAATGTTTCTAAGGGGGGAAGAATGTTATACCCCGTATTTCCAGAGTATGTACGTGAGGGCGTACGTATAAAAGTTTAGCCTTAAAGTTAGGCACTATGGACGAAATTGTGCACACTATCGAAAGAGTGGTTTCGGCGAAGCGTTTTCTAAACTTGCGAAGGAAAATTCGGCTATGTCATTAATAATTTTTGCATTTTTCGAGACGGAATATTTTGGACAGCGAGAGGGTGACAAGTGTCACCGTCAAGTGGCATGTTTGGACGGCAAAATGGGTTTGCCTTGCACGTTTTTTGTGTTGAAATTTTGGTCAAGGGTTAGGTAGGATATTTTGTGTAGATGGATAAGGTAGCACATGGCTAGATCTTGGCCTTACACTTGCTATGCACTTGGCCGTCTTGGCCATTGGTTGGCCTTTGGTTGCTTATAAATACCCCCTTGCTTGAAGGTTTTCTTCGTCCACAAATGTTCCTAAGTCTTGAAAAATCCCTCCTCTCCCTCTTGCTTGTTCTCGTCCAAACACCACCCCTCTCCACCCCTCTTGAAGGCCCTCGGCGAACCCCCTTACTAGTGGTTCTGGCCGAGAACCTCCTCCCCTAGCCTAGTTGTGCTAGTCGAAATACTACCCCTTGGTAAAGAAATACTCTCAAGTATTGTTGTTATGCCTAAATACTTTAACCCAAATACCTTGTAGTACTTTCCAAAGTATCCTTTATCTGAAAAGCCGGAAAATACTATCATACTTCCTTTAGCCACTAAATGAAACCACAGGAAAATCTTCACCGTAGTTGAAGTTATAAGTAGAAGTTGCGTAGAACTTCTAAGGGTTTCTTGGAGGCGGATTGGAGCGCGGAGTAGGAGCTAAACCTTGCTCGGGATCGACTTTAAACTTGGATAATTTTGGGCTTATCGAGGTAACTAAACTTGTCCCTTATTGTAATTGGAAATTACATGTTGTAGGAATATATAGTAGAAGTATACTATATATAGAACGATCGTAATTTTGCGGCAATGTCTTTTGACTTAAGCTGAATAATAAAGAAGAGAAGCTGACTGTAATTACATGGGCGTATTACGATGAGACTTGTGTAATTCTTGTGAAGTAGAATCGTACGTCAGGTTAGGCGTGTAAACCCCAGTTGGCTTGGTGGCGGCCTCGATAGAGGAGGAGATTTCTGTTTGTTGCGGGAAATCTTCTTGAATTTTACGTAGAATATTCTCGTTGAGATCTAGATGTTAATAGCGCCTTGTTGTTATACCGTATTTCAGTATGCGTGGGGCGTGCGTAGAAATTTGAGCCTTAAAGTTAGGCAAGATTCGAAATTGTGCACAAGTGCGAAAGAGTCGTTTTCGTGAAAGCGTTTCCACTGACTTTCGTAGGAAAATTCCGGCTATGTCATTTATAATTTTGCGGATTTTTAGAGAGCGAAACATTTTGGACCAGCGAGAGGCGACACTTGTCACCTCTAATTGGAGCACTTGAGGCGTCCTCTTGGGCGATTTGGCCTTGGCTTTTAGTCAAGGGTTAGGTAGGATATTTTGGTGGTAGATAGATAAGGTGTACTTGGCTTAATCTTAGCCTTACACTTGCCTAACACTTGGATAGATCTTGGCCATTGGTTGGCCTTTGCTTGACCTATAAATACCCGCCGTGTTGATGAACTTCTTTCCAAAATTGCCTAAGTCTTGAAAAATCTTTCCCCTCCCTCTTGCTTACTTTAGTCAGCCACACTACCACATGCAGAAGCCTTGGCGAGAAGTCTACCCCTAGCCTAGTTGTTTCGTATAATACCCTTGTTGTGGTATAGAAATACTCTCTAGTATTGTTGTTATGTCCAAATACCTTGGCCCGAATACCTTGTAGTATTCCCGAGTTACACTTATACAAAGCCCGAATACTATTATACTTTCTTTAGCCACTAAGCGAAACCCTAAGGAAAATCTTCATTGATAGTTGAAGTATTTAAGTAGAAGTTGGTTAGAACTTCTAAGGGTTGTTTGGGCGGATTGGAGCACTCGGAGTAGGAGCTAAGCGTTGCTCGGGGCGACTTTAAACTCGGATAATTTTGGGCTCATCGAGGTAAATACTCTTTCCTTCTATTGTAATTGGAAATTACATACTATGGTAGTATAGAAATGAATATAAGATTCATAGAAGAGAATTGAAGCGTAATAGAAGGATATTAGAATAGACTTGAGCTGAAATCACATCGGAAGAATAAGTAGAAGTTAAAGCGTACTTACATGGGGTGTATTCTGATGGTGATAACGCTTTATCGGTTGAATGTTTTGCAAGTAGCATGTGCTACTTAGAAGGTGGACAAGGCTAGCGGGTTATGGCCGTGGAGCATTTTGCTAATAGTCGATAATCGTCGCGGTATGTGATTCTTCTTATACTCTTGAGCATGATATTTTAAAGGAAGATATATATAGTGCGGCAATGTCTTTTGACTTAAGCTGAATAATATATAATGCGGTAGGCGTCGTGTGCTAATTGAGCGTGGTTATGCGGCAATGTCTTTGACTTAAGCTGAATAATAAGAACCTTGAATGTATTTCAAATGTTAAGAAACCATTTTTGAAAGAAGAGTAACACTTGGTTTTAAAGGTTTTAAAAAGAGTTATACTAGCTTTATGGGAGTTAGGTATAACGTCTTAAGAAGGTAAAGAAAATGGTTTCTGATTTTTAGAAGTTAAGAGACTTGATCTTATAAGATAAGAGACTTAACTTAAATGAATTGAAATGAGTTTGTGTGAAACCTCATTCGTGAGTAATGAGTACGTGCTTTTTAAAAGAGGTAATGTTTTACTGATTTCGGAAATCAGAATGTGTATCGACAAACCACTGCAGCGTTAATAAAGGAAAATGTATTGAATAATGAAGTATTATTAAAACTAGTAGAAACCTCCATCTGCATAGAAGCTAAGATGAGACAAAATGATATTACATTTCCTAGATCATGGCTGCTTAATAAGATTTATGAACAAGAATAACCTACTCGCCCATGGCATATGTTACTCAATCTTTTTAAAAGAGATTAAAACATTGAACTATGAAACTTTTCTAAAGTAAAGAAACTGGAGTAATTGAAATTAGGCTAACTGGAACTCTAAGGAAAAGGAAGGCATTGTCTTGTCTTAAAATGGTTTAAAAACATAAAGTGTTATAACAGCTTTATGGGAAGTTAGTTATAACGACTTTATGAAAACAAAGAAGGGTTTTATCATTGGTTTTAATGTGGTAACTCGACTTTAAAAAGAGAAGTGTTTTGGTTTACCTAAAAACCTAAGTCACTCTATCTTTATACTACGGGTATCAGGTGACTTTTAAAAAAGGAATGAATCTCTTTAAAAGGAATTTAACGTACGTAGTACTTTGGGGTTAAAACCCGGACTTTGATATAACATGGAAGTACCTTGAGTTGTTGTATAACTTGCCTATGCTTGTTGTTGTGTAACTCGCCTATGCTAGTTGTGATAGCCTTTGTTGTAGAATTGTGTTTCTATACTCTGCGCGCCTCGTTGGAGGGCGGTTGACTTATTGAGAACTTCCATGGACATGTCTACTGCCGTCTGCATTCGGGGCATGCGGCCGTGCGGCGGGGTTGATTACGATATATTGTTATTGTGGTCACATGGACATGTCTACACGATCTGGAATCGGGGCATGTGGCCGTGCGGCGGGGTTGATCACCGATATATTGGTGATGATGTTCCATGGACATGTCTGCCGTCTGAGTCGGCATGTGGCCGTGCGGCATTGTTATTATTGTTGCATCATGGGCATGTCTACACCGTCACGAATTCGGGGCATGTGGCGTGATGCGAACAAGATTGATGTTGTGGGCATGAGACCCATAGTTGTATTTGAGTGATGACTTTGAGGGCGTGAGTCCCTGACTTGACTGCTTTTACGTTGTGTACTGTAGTTTGGTTATCATGCATGTCTCACCTTTTTATAGGCTATGATTTCATTTATAGTACTACTGATTTCACATACTTAGTACTGTTGTCTTGACCTCCTTGAAGTGCGTTCATCTGCATGGTAGAAGTACATTGGTCGATCCATTTTAGGATCACCTTTCAGCGTATTGGGAAGCTCCGTTCCTTCGGAGGCTTATCTTTTGGGTATGTGTTCCCTGAGTTGTAGGTTCTTGTACATTCAGGGGTATGGTGGGGCCCTGTCCCGTCATAGTTGTTGTAAATCTTAAGTGCAGTAGAAACTGTTGTGGCGGGGGTTGTAAAAAGGATTAAAGCTATTCAAGTTTTAGTTATATATATGTTGAAAGGCAACCGTTTTGGTTGACCTATTTTCTTTCATCTTATTCCATATCTAAAGCGTATGTTTAAGTTTTATTTCCTGGTTTTCTCGATGTTGTATCACTAGGGTGCGAGGTAAGGCACGATCACGGGCCGGTTGGTCTTGACAAAGTGGTATCGAGCGATTAATCCTCGGAAAGTGTCTGACCGTGTCTAGTAGAGTCTTGATTATCGGTGTGTTGTGCACCACGTCTATAATCGAGGCTATAGGACATTTAGGATTGGTTTCCATTTCTTCTCATTACGAGATCGTGCCTTGGCCGTGTGATAAGTTGGACCCTCAGCGTATTCCTTTCCTTTACGATTATGCCTCGCGTAAAACGGCCCGAGCCCAGGCAGGCAAGGCGGCCGAGGCGCTAGTGAGATCTGAGAGAAATGCGGCGCGAGCGGTCGATGCACAGCGATGCCGACGGCGGGTTTCGCGGCGCCGCGCTGAGTTTAGAGCGCGGCGATGGCTGCTGAGACTCTGATACACGAGCCTCGGTCCACGATGCAGGCGAGAAGAGATGGGTTACAAGAGATAGCCCGATTCTTGGCGGTAGTGGCAGATATGAGGATAAGTGGGCCAGCGGATTCGATGCGCCCGATGGTTCACCTAGATCGGATAGTTTGGGGCTCTGAGGACTTTACGAGATGTAGCCGCGAGTTCTGGTCGAGGCACGAGATGATCGCGGGAGTTCATCAAGCGATTCTGACGGATCGTAGAGTGATCGAGCTTGGAGGCCGAGTCGATGGTCTAGGTTCGCGTCGGTGCGTGATACATGATCGGCCCGGTTTGGTCGTGGGAGCTGTCGGGAAGAATGCACTTCCAGTAGTTTGGGGCGAGTTTTGAGGGCCTTCAGCACATTTCTTGCCTCGCGGATGAGAGGGCTCGGTAAACAGTTTTTGATGTTGAGGCGAGCAGGCGTCTGATTCGAGTCTGATGTGAGTTCGACTCATTAGCGGTATGTTCCGCATTAGTAGTGGTATGGAGGATCGAGTGCAAATATATTACGGGCTTGATGATTACCTAGCGAGTTGTTGGTGTAGCCGCCAGTAGGCATGGACATTGCCGCGTGCGAGCTTATGCACTTGGATGTGAGGCGGAGAAATCGGCGGAATGGCCGAGATCGGCGAAGAGGCGAGCAGCGAGGTCCTTTGGTGACTTTCGAAGCGGACGCCTGGCGGACTAGTTTTGTACCTCCGCCCGATGCAGTGGTCCTCGCGACCTTGGGGCACCAGTATTCGGGAAGCGGTCGAGCTCCGTGGGTTGAGTTTCGAGGAGTAGGGGTGTTGGCGGTGCGATCGCCCTACGCCGGTGTGGTCGATGTGGTAGACGCGTTTCGAGAATGTCGTGGTGCGAGGAGCTTGTTATTTTTGCGGCCAGCGGAGCCATTTTGCGGCTGTCAGGCGAGGTATACGGATGTTCTGACTCGGCCGAGATCGATGGTGGTTCATCGCGCCGCTCTATGCGCCTGCGGTGGGGTGTGATTAGGAAGCGGTAGAGACAGGTATATCCTTAACCCTCTAGAGTTTTGTATGTATTGATGTTGTGATGATGTGATTAGTGTTATGTTGGATAGCTTTATGCTAAAATGTGATGTAGAACTGGTTAGTGAGAAGGGTAAGATTGAGGTGAGAAAATGATGAACCTTAGAATATTACGATTGAGACCTTAGATGTAAGGCCGTCTTGAGTACAGATTTTGCAAGTGATCCTTGTCGGATACATTTTTATGCCTAGAACGTTTTGTGTGATAATGTCACTGGGTAGTGTGCAATGGAAGTGGTAGCTTTCATGACTGTAGAGTAAGATTGTTCGGATCGGGAACAGGCGTGATGCGTTAAGTGGGTTGGGTTGGGGCCGTGTTGCGGGCCAACCCGCGTCTGTTCGAGGAAGGTCGGCTCTGGGTGGTCGCCGGTGGCGAGTCACGAGGTGCTAGGCCCAGTTTAGATGACCGTCGTATGAGTTCGTGGATCGTTCTGCGAATCGGTTCGTGAAGGCGGGAATGGCCTTAAGGAGATCGAGGCTAGTAAGATGTCAAGTTTGGAGGTAGTGACTCGAAGTTTGGAAAGCAAGCGTTGGCCAGAAGTGTGAGTGCGTGTACTAGGAAGAGTTCGAGTGTTGAGAAGGGTACTACGAGATAGGGGAGAAGTGAGCGTGTGATCGTTTCTTTTGAGGAATGAAGGTGCGAAGGAGTATATTTTAGACCTTGGTTGGAACTTTTGTGATATGAGGTGATTCCTCGTTGGCTTGGATTTGGGTTTTTGCGCGCATGTTATTTTGTGGCGGTGTGGCATGTTTGGTTTCGTGAAATGCGATGGTGAAGACCATGCACGTGGCGTGTATGTTGTGGTGAGAAGGAACATTCGGGACGAATGTTTCTAAGGAAGGGAGAATGTTATACCGTATTTCAGTATGCGTGGGGCGTGCGTAGAAATTTGAGCCTTAAAGTTAGGCAAGATTCGAAATTGTGCACAAGTGCGAAAGAGTCGTTTTTCGTGAAAGCGTTTCCACGACTTTCGTAGGAAAATTCCGGCTATGTCATTTATAATTTTTGCGGATTTTTAGAGAGGCGAAACATTTTGGACCAACGAGAGGCGACACTTGTCACCTACAATTGGAGCACTTGGGCGTCCTCTTGGGCGATTTGGCCTTGGCTTTTAGTCAAGGGTTAGGTAGGATATTTTGGTGGTAGATAGATAAGGTGTACTTGGCTTAATCTTAGCCTTACACTTGCCTAACACTTGGATGGATCTTGGCCATTGGTTGGCACTTTGCTTGACTATAAATACCCGCCATGTTGATGAACTTCTTCATCCAAAATTGCCTAAGTCTTGAAAAATCTTTCCCCTCCTCTTGCTTACTTTCGTCCGCCACACTACCCCCATGAGAAGCCTTGGCAGAGGTCTACCCCCAGCCTAGTTGTTTTTCGTATAATACCCTTGTTGTGGTATAGAAATACACTCCTGTATTGTTGTTATGTCAAATACCTTGGCCCCAAATACCTTGTAGTATTCCCAGTTACACTTATACAAAGCCCAAATACTATTATACTTTCTTTAGCCACTAAGCGAAACCCTAAGGAAAATCTTCATTGATAGTTGAAGTATTTAAGTAGAAGTTGGTTAGAACTTCTAAGGGTTGTTTGGAGCGGATTGGAGCACTCGGAGTAGGAGCTAGCGTTGCTCGGGAGCGACTTTAAACTCGGATAATTTTGGGCTCATCGAGGTAAATACTCATCCTTCTATTGTAATTGGAAATTACATACTATGGTAGTATAGAAATGAATATAAGATTCATAGAAGAGAATTGAAGCGTAATAGAAGGATATTACAGAATAGACTTGAGCTGAAATCACATCGGAAGAATAAGTAGAAGTTAAAGCTGTACTTAGAATTTGTATTACTGATGGTGATAACCTTTATCGGTTGAATGTTTGCAAGTAGCATGTGCTACTTAGAAGGTGGACAAGGCTAGTAGGGTTATAGCCAGTGGGCATTTTGCTAATAGTCGATAATCGTCGCGAGGTATGTGATTCTTCTTATACTCTTGAGCATGATATTTTAAAGGAAGATATATATAGTGCAGCAATGTCTTTTGACTTAAGCTGAATAATATATAATGCGGTGAGCGTCGTGTGCTAATTGAGCGTAGTTATGCGGCAATGTCTTTGACTTAAGCTGAATAATAAGAACCTTGAATGTATTTCAAATGTTAAGAAACCATTTTTGAAAGAAGAGTAACACTTGGTTTTAAAGGTTTTAAAAAGAGTTATACTAGCTTTATGGGAGTTAGGTATAACGTCTTAAGAAGGTAAAGAAAATGGTTTCACAGTTTTAGAAGTTAAGAGACTTGATCTTATAAGATAAGAGACTTAACTTAAATGAATTGAAATGAGTTTGTGTGAAACCTCGTTCGTGAGTAATGATGCGTGCTTTTAAAAGAGATAATGTTTCTTGATTTGGAAATCGAATGTGTATCGACAAACCAACTGCGGCGTTAATAAAGGAAAATGTATTGAATAATGAAGTATTATTAAAACGGTAGAAACCTCCAAATCTGCATAGAAGCTAAGATGAGACAAAATAATATTACATTTCTAGATCATGGGCTTAATAAGATTTATGAACAAGAATAACCTACTGCCCATGGCATATGTTACTCAATCTTTTTAAAGAGATTAAAACATTGAACTATGAAACTTTTCTAAAGTAAAGAAAGCTGGAGTAATTGAAATTAGGCAAGCGGAACTACGAGGAAAAGGAAGGCATTATCTTGTCTTAAAATGGTTTAAAAACATAAAGTGTTATACGACTTTATGGGAAGTTGAATTATAACGACTTTATGAAAACAAAGAAGGGTTTTATCATTGGTTTTAATGTGGTAACTCGACTTTAAAAGGAGAAGTGTTTTGGTTTACCTAAAAGCGTAAGTCACTCTATTTTTTATATGCGGGTATCGGGTGACTTTTAAAAAGGAATGAATCTCTTTAAAAGGAATTTAACGTCGTAGTACTTTGGGGTTAAAACGGACTTTGATATAACATGGAAGTACCTTGAGTTGTTGTATAACGCTATATGCTTGTTGTTGTGTAACTACGCCTATGCTAGTTGTGATAGCCTTTGTTGTAGAATTGTGTTTCTATACTCTGGCGCCTCGTTGGAGGCGGTTGACTTGTTGAGAACTTCCATGGACATGTCTACACGATCTGAAATTAGGGGCATGCGGCCGTGCGGCGGGTTGATTACGATATATTGTTATTGTGGTCACGTGGACATGCTCTGCGATCACGGTCGGGGCATGTGGCGTGCGGCGGGGTTGATCACCGATATATTGGTGATGATGTTCCATGGACATGTATACCGTCACTGAGTCGGGGCGTGTGGCCGTGCGGCATTGTTATTATTGTTGCATCGTGGGCATATCTGCCGTCTGAGTCGGGGCATGTGGCCGTGATGCGAACAAGATTGATGTTGTGGGCGTGAGACCGTAGTTGTATTTGAGTGATGACTTTGAGGCGTGAGTCACGACTTGGCTGCTTTCGTTGTGTCTTGTAGTTTGGTTATCATGCATGTCTCCACTTTTTATATTTGCTATGATTTCATTTATAGTACTACGATTTCACATGCTTAGTACTGTTATCTTGACCTCCTTGAGCTGCGTTAAATCTGCGCGGTAGAAATCGTTAGTGTCGATCCCATTTTAGGATCACCTTTCGCGTATTGGAAGCTCCGTTCCTTGAGGCTTATCTTTTGGGTATGTGTTCCACGAGTTGTAGGTTCTTGTACATTCGGGGTATGGCGAGGGCCTGTCCGTCATAGTTATTGTAAATCTTAGAGGTGCAAGCATTTGTTGTGGGCGGGGTTGTAAAAAGGATTAAAGCTGTTCAAGTTTTAGTTATATATATGTTGAAAGGCAACCGTTTTGGTTGCTTTATTTTCTTCATCTTATTCCGTATCTAAAATGTATGTTTAAGTTTTATTTCATTGGTTTTCTCGATGTTGTATCACTAGGGTGCGGGGTAAGGCACGATCCACGGGCGGGTTGGGTCTTGACAACTGTGGCCTCTATGGGTTGAAGTACTACGTATGGCGTGATCTACTTGGCAGGAGTGGCCCAGCGGTTTGAAGGTACTTGGGCGTTTTGCTATTAGTCGATAATCGTCGCGAGGTATGTGAACCTCTTCTATCTATTCTAGCGTGATATGTGTATAACTATGTAGTGCGGTGAGCGTCATGTGTTAAATGTATTTGATTGGTTTTAAAACATAAAGTGTTATAACGGCTTTATGAGAAGTTGGTTATAACGACTTTATGTAGGTAAGAAAATGCTTTGTGGTTTTAAAAGGTAAGCGATTTGACTTATAAGCGACTTGATGTGTGATAATAAAGAACTTGAAGTATTTCAAAGAATCATTTTGAAAGAAGAGTAATACTTGGTTTTGAAAACATAAGAGTTATACTAGCTTTATGGGAAGTTAGGTATAGCGTCTTAAGAAGATAAAGAGAATGGTTTCTTGATTGTTAGAAGTTAAGAGACTTAATCTTAAAGATAAGAGACTTGACTTAATATGGATGTTTGTGTGAAACCTCGTTCGTGAGTAATGAGTGCGTGGTTTTAAAAGGGAATAATGTTTCTTGATTTGAAATCGAATGAGTATCGACAAACCAACTGCGGCGTTAATAAAGGTAAATATATTGAATAATAAGTATTATTAAAACCGGTAGAAACCTCATCTGCATAGAAGCTAAGATGAGACAAAATGATATTACATTTCCTAGATCATGGCTTAATAAGATTTATGAACAAGAATAACCTACTCGCCATGTGGCATATGTTACTCAATCTTTTAAAGAGATTAAAACATTGAACTATGAAACTTTTCTAAAGTAAAGAAAGCTAGATAATTGAAATTAGGCAAATTTGGAACTCTAAGGAAAAGGAAGGCATTATCTTGTCTTAAAATGGTTTAAAAACATAAAGTGTTATAACGACTTTATGGGAAGTTAGTTATAACGACTTTATGAAAACAAAGAAGGGTTTTATCATTGGTTTTAATGTGGTAACTCGACTTTAAAAGGAGAAGTGTTTTAGTTTACCTAAAAGCGTAAGTCACTCTATTTTTATAATGCGAATTGTCGGGTGACTTTTAAAAAGGAATGAATCTCTTTAAAAGGAATTTAACGTCACGTAGTACTTTGGGAGTTAAAACCGGACTTTGATATAACATGGAAGTACGCTTGAGTTGTTGTATAACTTGCCTATGCTTGTTGTTGTGTAACTACTTTATGCTAGTTGTGATAGCCTTTGTTGTAGAATTGTGTTTCTATACTCTGCGCCTCGTTGGAGGGCGGTTGACTTATTGAGAACTTATGGACATATCACGTCACGAGAGTCAGGGCATGCGGCCGTGCGGCGGGGTTGATTACGATATATTATTGTGGTCACGTGGACATGTCTACGATCTGAATTCGGGGCATGTGGCCGTGCGGCGGGGTTGATCACGATATATTGGTGATGATGTTCCATGGACATGTCTGCCGATCTGGTCGGGGCGTGTGGCCGTGCGGCATTATTATTGTTGCATCATGGGCATGTCTACCGTCTGCAGTCGGGGGCATGTGGCCGTGATGCGAACAAGATTGATGTTGTGGGCGTGAGACCCGTAGTTGTATTTGAGTGATGACTTTGAGGCGTGAGTCACGACTTGGCTAACTTTTACGTTGTGTCTTGTAGTTTGGTTATCATCATGTCTCACTGCTTTTATAAATGCTATGATTTCATTTATAGTACTACGATTTCACATACTTGGTACTGTTATCTTGACCTCCTTGAAATTTGCGTTCATCTGCATGGTAAATACATTGGCCGATCCATTTTAGGATCACTTTCGTATTAGGAAGCTCAGTTCCTTGGAGGCTTATCTTTTGGGTATGTGTTCACTGAGTTGTAGGTTCTTGTACATTCGGGGTATGGCGGGGACCTGTCCGTCATAGTTGTTGTAAATCTTAAGTGCATGCTGTTGTAGGCGGGGTTGTAAAAAGGATTAAAGCTGTTCAAGTTTTAGTTATATATATGTTGAAAGGCAACCGTTTTGGTTGCTTTATTTTCTTTCATCTTATTCCATATCTAAACTGTATGTTTAAGTTTTATTTCCGCTGGTTTTCTCTGATGTTGTATCACTAGGGTGCCCGGGGTAAGGCACCAGTCACGGGCCCGGGTTCGGGTCTTGACACTTGTGGCCTCTATAGGTTGAAGTACTACGTATGGCGTGATCTACTTGGCTTAAGGAGTAGCCGACGGTTTGAGGTACTTGGAGCGTTTTGCTATTAGTCGATAATCGTCGCGAGGTATGTGAACCTCTTCCTATCTATTCTAGCATGATATGTGTATAACTATGTAGTACGGTAGGCGTCACGTGTGTTAAATGTATTTGATTGGTTTAAACATAAAGTGTTATAACGGCTTTATGAAGTTAGTTATAGACTTTATGTAGGTAAGAAAATGCTTTGTGGTTTTAAAGGTGGCGGTTGACTTATAACTGACTTGATGTGTGATAATAAAGAACTTGAAGTATTTCAAAAGAATCATTTTGAAAGAAGAGTAATACTTGGTTTTGAAAACATAAGAGTTATACTAGCTTTATGGGAAGTTAGGTATAACGTCTTAAGAGATAAAGAGAATGGTTTTCTTGATTGTTAGAAGTTAAGAGACTTAATCTTAAAAGATAAGAGACTTGACTTAATATGGATGTTTGTGTGAAACCTCATTCGTGAGTAATGAGTGCGTGGTTTTTAAAAGGAATAATGTTTCTTGATTTGAATCGGAATGAGTATCGACAAACCAACTGCAGCGTTAATAAAGGTAAATATATTGAATAATAAGTATTATTAAAACGGTAGAAACCTCAAATGCATAGAAGCTAAGATGAGACAAAATGATATTACATTTCCTAGATCATGTTTGCTTAATAAGATTGATTATAAACAAGAATAACCTTCACATATAAGGCATATGTTTCTCAAATCGTTTAAAGGAGAATTATGTTTTAAAGGATTAAAACTATGAACTACTGAAACCTTTTCTAAAATGAGAAACTTGAGCATTTGAAATTAGGCAAACTTGAGCGTTTGGAAAATAAGGTTGTTACTTGATTTTACAAAGGAAAGCATTTTGGTTTACTTATGTTAGTCACTCTATTTTTATACTACGGGTATCGGGTGACCTTTGTAAAAGAAATGGATCATTAAAAGGAATTTAACGTACGTAGTACTTTAGGGTTAAAACCCGGACTTTGACGTAAAATGAAAGTACCTTGGGTTGTGTATAACTTGCCTATGCTTGTTGTTGTGAAACTTGCCTATGCTTGTTGTGATAGCCTTTGTTGTATTTCTATACCGCGTCTCTCGATGGAGGCGGCTGATTTATTATGAGCGATTCTTCGAGTCCCGAGATGGGCGGACACGTATTCCATCGATTATTCACGAGTCGAGATGGTCGGGACACGTATTCCGTCGATTATTCAGTCCGAGATGGGCGGGACACGTATTACGTCGATTATCCTGAGTCGCGGGATGGCGGGACACGTATTCCACGTGATTCTTTCTGGAGTCCCATGGTATGGGCGGAACCACGTATTCCACACAGATGTATACCTAGGCGGCGGTGAGGAAGAGTTCCACGGGCGTGAGGATGATTTGAGGCGTGAGTCCACGGCTTGACATATTGCTTTTATGTTGTGAGCTGTAGTTTGGTTATCATCATGTCACTGCTTTAAATAGACTATTATGATTTCATTCTGATTTTTCTGATTTCACATACTTGGTACTGTTGTCTTGACCTCTTGAGGCTGCGTTCATCTGAGTAGAAGTACATCAGTTGTGGATCTCGCTCATGGGATCAAAGTTCAGCGTGTTAGGAAGCCGTTTCTTGAGGCTTATCTTTTGGTATGTTACCACAGTGTAAGTTCTTGTACATTGAGGTATGGCGGGCCCTATCCGTCATAGTTGTTGTTATAAAACTCTTAAGTGCATGCCTTTGTTGTGGCGAGTTTGTAAAGGATAAGCTGTTCGGGTTTTTATGTATGTCTGAAGGCAAGCTATTTTGGTTGGCTGTTTATTTATAATATCTCTTATTTCATGTTCGTATTTTATTTCATTGATTTTCTCGATGTTGTATCATTTAGGGTGCGAGGTAAGGCACGATCCACGGGCTTGGTCGTGACATTGACCTCAGTTGAACTATATAGTAGTACTAGTAGCAAGACTAACCTTAACATAGAAAATTTTCAAGAATTTGAAGAGCTCTCAAGTCTTGCTCTGGGTTCACTTTCCATGGAAAAGAAATTTTTGTTTGTTGTCCATTAAGCTCCACTTTAAACCAAGGTTCTTGAGTGTATTGTAAGTGTATCTCGATAGAAAAATCCAGGAAAAGATAGTTTTCGTATTAGTATAGTGAAAACCTAGTTGCTTTTCTAGGTTTTGTTTGGAAAATTAGAGGAAGTTGGTTGTGATATTCTAAGGGTCTCAGTGGCGGATGGAGGTGTCGAAGAGGCTCACAAGTGCTAAGGAAGCGACTTTGGATTTGAAGTTGGACTAAGAATCGTTGAGGTAATAATCTTGTCTCTTAAGTGTTACAAGATTACATATTGTTGTTAGCTTTACATGTTTGCTAGCATGAAGTATATGTGTTGAAGTTTCTTAAGTATTATGGATTGATTGTAGCCTTAAATCCGAAATGTCATTTAAGCCTTGTGAAGTTGGATTACAATGTTATACCCCGTATTTCCAGTGTATGTACGTAAGGACGTACGTAGAAAAGTTTGGACTTTAAAAGTGGCTTGGCCGATTATACTTTGTTCTGTTCCTGACACGATTAGAGTCGTTTTTAAATGAAGCGTTTTACCAACTGCGAAGGAAAATTCGGCTATGTCATTATTATTTTTGCGGATTTTCAGAGGCGAAACATTTTGGACCAGCGAGGCGACACTTGTCACCCTCATTAGGAAGACGTTAGCGGCAACAAGTGGGACGAAATGGCCTTGTTTTGGTCAAGGGTTGGTAGGATATTTTGTGGTAGATGGATAAGGTGCACTTGGCATGATCTTGGCCTACACTTGCCTTGCACTTGGCATGATCTTGGCGTTTGGTTGGCTTGACACTATAAATAACCACACTTTGAAGACTTCTTCGTCAAATAATTTCCTAAGTCTAAAATTCCTCCCTCCTTTGTGTTGTGTTTCGTCCAACACACTCTCCCACTTTGAGAAGGCCATGGCAGAAACCCTTCCTCCCTGGCCGGCGAGTACCCCACTGGTGGGGTTGGCGAGTGTATACCACTTGTGGTGTTGTCTCGTATAAATACCCCCTCTTGGTAGAAATACTCTCAAAAGTATTGTTGTTATACCCAATTACCTTAGTAGTATACCTTGTAGTATTCAAGATACCTCTATCGTAGAGCAGGAAATACTAGTATGTCCTTTGTCTCAAGCGAAACCACTGAAATTCTCCATAGTTGGTTGGAGTATTAAGAAGAAGTTGCGTAGAACTTAAAGAAGTCGTTGGAGCGGGTTGGAGCACCGGAGTAGGAGCTAAGCGTTGCTAAGGATCGGCATCTATATTTGGATAATTATGGGCTTATCGAGGTAATTATCTTGTCCCTATTGTAATTGGAAAATACATGTTGTAGGAATATATAGTTGAAGTATACTATATATAGAAGCGAACATAGTTTTCTTGCAATGTCTTTGGACTTAAGCTGAATTTAAAGAGAAGAAGCGAGCGTAATTACGTAGAATTGTATTACGGTAGACTTGTGTAGTTGTGGATGAGGAAGTCTTTGCCCGATTTTCCGTAGGATCTTGTATCTAGATTTATTCTCACAGAGTAGTCTAGACTTTGATAGACTTGTATAACACTGTATAGGTTGAATGTTACTGCGGTAGCGTGTACTACTTGAAGGTGGACGGACTAAAGCGGGTTATAGCGATGGAAGCGATTTGCTAATAGTCGATAATCGTCGCGAGGTATGTGATTCTTCCTATCCTCTTGAGCATGATATTTTAAAAGAATATATATATGAATGCAGTAGGCGTGCGGCGTGCTAATTGAGCGTAGTTGTCAATGTGATGTCTTTTTGACTTAAGCTTTGAATAATAAGAACTTTGAAGTATTTCAAAAGTATTAAGCTTTTTGAAAGAAGAGTAACACTTGGTTTTGAAAACATAAGAGTTATACTAGCTTTATGTGAAGTTAGGTATAACGTCTTAAGAAAGATAAAATGAATGATTTATTGATTATAGAAGTTAAGAGACTTGATCTTAAAAGATAAGAGACTTGACTTAAATGAATTGATATGAATTTTGTGTGAAACCTCATTAAGTGAGTAATGAGTACTTGGTTTTAAAAGGAATAATGTTTCTTGATTTGAAATCGAGAATGTGTATCGACAAACCAACTGCGGCGTTAATAAAGGAAAATGTATTGACTAATTAAGTATTATTAAAACGGTAGAAACTTCCGTCTGCGTAGAAGCTAAGATGAGACAAAATGATATTTCTAGATCATAGGCTGCTGTAATAAGATTGTTATAAACAAGAATATCCTACTCACATATAAGGCTTATGTTACTCAGTTGTTTAAAGAGAATTATATTCTTAAATGAATAAGACTATGAACTACGAAACCTTTCTAAAATAAGAAACGTGAACATTTGAAATTAGGCAAACTTGGACGTTTGGAAAATAATGTTGTTACTTGATTTTACAAAGGTAAGTGTTTTGGTTTACTTAAAAAGACAGTCACTCTATTTTATACTACGGGTCTTGGGTGACTTATGTGAAAAAGCGGATCTTTTAAAGATTTAATGTATGAAGTACTTTGGGGATAGATACGAACTTGTTAGTAGAAAGTACCTTATGTGAATAACTTGATTGTGTTGGTTTGTGATAGCCTTGTAATACTTTCTTGTTGATTTTTTAAGTAAACATGCTAGGATGACTACGTGTGTTAGTATCTTGTGATGTTTGTGTAAAGGGTTTCCTCATTGCGCTTAAGTTGTTTAAAGATCAGTAGTTATGATGGTATTGTACCACTCGCGACTTGTTTCAGGAGGTTAAGCTGCCCTCGATGCGGGGTAGACTCGGTAGTGCATGTGACCTATGATTCGAGAATACCTCATGCGGGTCCCGGGGGCTATGCGGGCTCAGAGTTCGAGTTAGTGTGCGGCCTTTATGGTCATGCGGTCTTTGTGGCATGCGGTGAGTCGAGGCGGATCTGGGAGTAGCTACCCTCGTCACGGGGAATACCTCATGCGGGCCTATGAGGTTGGCCTATCGGGCTGCGGAGTTCGGGGCTAGGCAGCGCGCATTAGATCTGCGGGCAAGTGGCGGCTTTGATCATGTGATGCAGGCGGATCTCGTAATCTGATTTATGACCTTGTTGATGCGTAGGTTTTAGTAGTCGGCTATGCCTTCGTACTTACGCTGTACGGTTTTATTAGGACACAGGTGGGACCTGGTGTTCATGTGCATTCCTTGATGATTTTATATCATAGACTGCCGGAAGTGAGGAAGGTATTCCACGGGCATGATTGATGTTGTGGGCGTGAGACCCATAGTTATATTTGAGTGATGACTTGAGGGCGTGAGTCCCTGACTTGACATGACTGCTTATTTATTGTGGCTGTAGTTTGGTTATCATACATGTCTCTGCTTTATATAGACTACTATGATTTCATTCTGATTTATTTTGATTTCACATACTGGTACTGTTATCTTGACCTCGCCCGAAATTTGCGTTCATCTGCGCGAGTAAAGGTACACCGATCGTTGATCACCGCTCTTAGGAGTCCGATTCATCGTTTGGGAAAGCTCCGTTTCTCGGAGGCTTGTCTTGGTATAGTCCTGTTGTTGTAGGTGCTTACGTTCGGGGTATGGCGAATACACTGTCGTCGTTGTTTTCATATCATTCGTAAGTGCATGAATCTTGTTGTGGGCGAGTTTGTAAAAGAGATTAAAGCTGTTCTTTTGAAAGAGTTGTTATTTATATATATATGCGAAAGGCAACTTGTGAAACATGTGTTTCCTTTGCATTATTTCATATTGTGTTATGTTATTCGTGATTTTCTCGATGTATGACTACTTGGGTGCGGGTAAGGCACGATCCACGAGCCGGGTTCGTCGTGACAAAAGTGGTATCATAGCGATTAATCCTCGGAAAGTGTCTGAGCCGTATCCGATGAGTCTTGATTATCGGTGTGTTGTGCGCGCGATGTCGAGGAGGCTATAGGATATTTAGGATTGGTTTCTATTCTTCTCACTCACGAGATCGTGCCTTAGAGGCGTGTTGTAAGTTGGACCCTCTAACGTATTTCTTTCCACTTACCGTTATGCCTCGCGTAAGGCAAACCGAGCCGAGGCGAAAGCGGTGAGGCTGCAAGTTGAAGTCTGAGAGATTCGTGAGCACGAGCCCAATTATCACACAGGGTAGTGCTTCGTTCGGAAGTTACTGCGGCGTCACTAGCCCAGTGAGTTTGCTGCCAGCGGCGATTCCTCTGCGGCCATGACATTTGAACGCCCGGTTCCACGGCCAGAGCGAGAGAATATAGATTGCAAGGCGACCTGTTACTAGCTATGGATTTGGCTACGAGAAAGTATACCGATGTCAGCGAGTCTTGATGACTATCTAAGAGGTTGTGCAAGAGTAATTCTTGATTAGGCTTGAGCATGGCACGTATGCGGGCTTATGCGTGAGCGGTAGAAAGCGTAGAGATCGGCGGGTTAACGAGGCGAGAAGAGGCGAGCAGCGAGTCGCTGGTAACTTTGGCGAATCGCCTCGGCTGACTGGATGCACATCCACGGTCACGAAGAAGGTCCTCCGCGGGGTTCGGGGCGTTGGGGTGGCGGGAGTTGGTCGAACTCGAGCTTCGGTTCGCGGCTACCGTAGGCTCCGATAGCCGGATTGATTTTCCTCGTATTCGCGGTGTAGGACGTCGTCGGAGAATGTCGTCTTTTAGTTGGTACTTGCTTTACTGCGGCAGCGAGGCCATGTGCGGAAAGGATGACGTAGTAGGAGGTTGTAAGTGGGAGGACTTAACCTCGGGATCGATGGGTAGTTAAATCACCTTCGCCCAGCTATCGCCCTGCAGGCGAGTTTGATTAAACGACTAAGGGAGTGAAGCGATGAATTCTGGTATATCCTTAACCTACAGAGATCGGTATGTGTGATAAGATGGGTATATCATAAGTGCTATGTTCTGATAGCAGTGTGTTAATTGTGATTAGAAATCTTGGTTAGTTAACCAAGTAAGATTTGGGGGATAGAGAAGGGTGAGCCTTAGGGTTTTATACGTAGAGACCTTAGAGGTAAGGCCATCTCGAGTAAAGGTGTAGTGTTATGTTTGATCCTTATCGGGTGCATAGTGCACGTGAGCTATGTTTGGGATAGGTCCTAAGTAGTGTGAAATGAAAGAGGGTAGTTGAACTAAGAAGCGCTAGGTTTCGTAGCGTGATTAGAGAGATTGTTAGGATCGGGTAGCTAGTGTTTTGCATTGCGGGTCGGGTTGAGGCCATGTTGCGGGTCAACCCGCGGCATGTATGGTGGTAAGTCGATTGTGGTGGTCGTAGGTGGTAAGTCACGAGGTGTTAGGCCCCAGTTTAGTTAACAGTCTGAGTTCGTGGATCGTTGACGATGGTCGGGCCGATAGGGGCAGCCCGTCGTGTTTTTCGGTCAGGACCGTTTACTCGGCAGTGTTGATTTATCAGGAAGGTTGTAAGGCTGCACGGGGTGCCTACCTTCACCTTATGACAGACAGTGAAGCCCAGGTTGTGGCTATTTTTCGTTTTCTATAAAGTTTTACCAGGAAGGGTTAGGAACTCAGGTGAGACTCGAATCGCATTCCTCGGGCGATGTTTGAATTTGGGGTAGTTGTAGGGATTGTTGTCTCTGTGGAGGAGTGTTTAATCTACCATTTCGGTGTTCGGATGTCGCCTTATGAAGCCTTGTAGGGGCGGAAGTGTAAGTTGCGGTCGATTGGTTCGATCTTGCGAGGTTCGGATAGTTAGTTGAGCTTGTTCCGGTATGGATAGGGTGTGAGTTTTGGAAAAAGCAGTGAACTTAGCGAGTTACTTTGGGCCTTTTGAGTTCATGTGAAGAATAGGCGGGTTGCCTATATGTTAGCATTTGCCGTCCGACTTAGGAAGCGATCGTCCGATCTTTTGTATTGTTATGTTGGAAAGTATCGGAGATCCATCCAGTGTTCCGATTAGTGATGACCACGTTAGAGATAGTAACCAGAGTTTTGGAAGGCGGCGATATGAAATGTGGTAAGAGTTCGAGTGTACAAGAAAGTGCGACACGTAAGGGAAGAAGCGAGCATGTATGGCGAGCATAGATGTGATCATTTCTTTTGTAAAGAGAAGGTCACGAAAGAAGTATATTTTAGACCCTGGAGAGAGGTATGTGTGGTGATGTTAGAGGTGTTTCCTCGTGGACTTTGATGGAGGTATTTGCGGGTGTTTACGTGGCGGTGTGTGGCGATTTGTTCTCGTAAGTATGGTGGTGAAGACTATCTTGGCGCGTTTGTTTGGGACTTAGAAGGAACATTCGGGACGAATGTTTCTAAGGAGGTGAGAATGTTATACCCCGTATTTCCAGTGTATGTACGTAAGGACGTACTTATAAAAGTTTGGACTTTAAAAGTGGATTGGCCGATTATACTTTGTTCACAACACCCGATTAGAGTCGTTTTTTCGGAAGCGTTTCTGACTTGCGAAGGAAAATTCGGCTATGTCATTATTATTTTTGCGGATTTTTAGAGAGGCCAACATTTTGGACCAGCGAGAGGCGACACTTGTCACCCTCTCATTGAAGGCGTTAGGCGACAACAAGTGGGGCGAAATGGCCTTGTTTTGGTCAAGGGTTGGTAGGATATTTTGTGGTAGATGGATAAGGTGCGCTTGGCATGATCTTGGCCTACACTTGCCTTGCACTTGGCATGATCTTGGCCATTGGTTGGCCTTGGCTTGACTATAAATAACCACTGCTGAAGACTTCTTCATCAAATAATTTCCTAAGTCTAAAATTCCTCCGTCCCTTTGTGTTGTGTTTCGTCAACACCCTCTCCCACTTTGAGAAGGCCCCTTGGCGAGAGCCCTTCCCACTCCTTGGCCGAGAGTACCCCACTAGTGAGGTTGGTAGAGGGTATACACCACTTGTGGTGTTGTCTCGTATAAATACCCACTCTTGGTAGAAATACTCTCAAAGTATTGTTGTTATACCCAATTACCTTAGCCGTATACCTTGTAGTATTCCAAGATACCTCTATCGTAGAGCAGGAAATACTACAGTATGTCCTTTTGACTCAAGCCCAAACCCTAGGGAAATTCTCCATAGTTGGTTGGAGTATTAAGAAGAAGTTGCGTAGAACTTCTAAGGGTCGTTTGGAGCGGGTTGGAGCACCCGGAGTAGGAGCTAAGCGTTGCTAAGGATCGACATCTATATTTGGATAATTATGGGCTTATCGAGGTAATTATCTTGTCCCTATTGTAATTGGAAAATACATGTTGTAGGAATATATAGTTGAAGTATACTATATATAGCGAACATAGTTTTGCGGCAATGTCTTTGGACTTAAGCTGAATTTAAAGAAGAAGCGACTGTAATTACGTGGGGTGTATTCAGTAGACTTGTGTGGTTGTGGATAGGGAAGTCTTTGCGATTTTTCCGTAGGATCTTGTATCTAGATTTATTCTCACAGAGTAGTCTAGACTTTGATAGTCTTGTATAACTGTATAGGTTGAATGTTCTGCGAGTAGCATGTCTTCTTGAGAAGGTGGACCAGCTAAGCGGGTTATAAGTGGAAGCGATTTGCTAATAGTCGATAATCGTCGCGAGGTATGTGATTCTTCCTATCCTCTTGAGCATGATATTTTAAAGAATATATATATAGTGCGGTAGGCGTCGCGTGCTAATTGAGCGTGGTTATGCGGCAATATCTTTTGACTTAAGCACGAATAATAAGAACTTTGAAGTATTTCAAAAGTATTAAAGCATTTTGAAGAAGAGTAACACTTGGTTTTGAAAACATAAGAGTTATACTAGCTTTATGGGAAGTTAGGTATAACGTCTTAAGAAAGATAAAATGAATGATTTATTGATTATAGAAGTTAAGAGACTTGATCTTAAAAGATAAGAGACTTGACTTAAATGAATTGATATGAATTTAGTGTGAAACCTCATTCGTGAGTAATGAGTACTTGGTTTTAAAGGAATAATGTTTCTTGATTTGGAAATCGGAATGTGTATCGACAAACCAACTGCGAGCGTTAATAAAGGAAAATGTATTGACTAATTAAGTATTATTAAAACGGTAGAAACTTCCATCTGCGTAGAAGCTAAGATGAGACAAAATGATATTTCCTAGATCATGGTTTGTAATAAGATTGTTATAAACAAGAATATCCTACTCATATAAGGCTTATGTTTCTCAGTTGTTTAAAAGAAATTATATTCTTAAATGAATAAGACTATGAACTACGAAACCTTTCTAAAATAAGAAAGCGTGAACATTTGAAATTAGGCAAACTTGGGCGTTTGGAAAATAATGTTGTTACTTGATTTTACAAAGGTAAGTGTTTTAGTTTACTTAAAAAGCGATCACTCTATTTTATACTACGGGTATTGTGTGACTTATGTGAAAGAAGCGGATCTTTTAAAGATTTAATGTATGAAGTACTTTGGGGATAGATACAAACTTGTTAGTAGAAAGTACCTTATGTGAATAACTTGATTGTGTTGGTTTGTGATAGCCTTGTAATACTTTCTTGTTGATTTTTAAGTAAACATGCTAGGATGACTACGTGTGTTAGTATCTTGTGATGTTTGTGTAAAGGGTTTCCCACCATTGCGCTTAAGTTGTTTAAAGATCGTAGTTATGATGGTATTGTACCACTCACCTTGACTTGTTTCGGAGGTTAAGGCGCCTACGATGCGGGGTAGACTCGGTAGTGCGTGTGACCTATGATTCGAGAATACCTCATGCGGGTCCCGGGGGCCTATGCGGAGCTCACGAGAGTTCGAGTTAGTGTCGGCCTTTATGGTCATGCGGTCTTTGTGGCCCGTGCGATTGCGAGTCGAGCGGATCTTGGGAGTAGCTACCCTCGATGCGGGAATACCTCATGCGGGCCTATGAGGTTGGCCTATGCGGAGGCTGCGGAGAGTTCGGGGCTGAAGACGCGCATTAGATCTGCGGGCAAGTGGCGGCTTTGATCATGTAATGATGCAGACAGATCTCGTGATACAATTTATGACCTTGTTGCTGCTTGTAGGTTTTAGTAGTCGGCTATGCCTTCGTCTTCTACTGTCATGCGGTTTTATTAGGACACAGTGGGACACGGTGTTCATGTGCATTCCTTGATGCTTTTATATCATAGTTAGGAAGTGAGGAAGGTATTCCACGGCGCATGATTGATGTTGTGGGCGTGAGACCATAGTTATATTTGAGTGATGACTTGAGGCGTGAGTCCACGACTTGACATTGCTTATTTATTGTGAAGCGTAGTTTGGTTATCATACATGTCTCTGCTTTATATAGACTACTATGATTTCATTTCTGATTTATTTTGATTTCACATACTGTTTGTTATGCGACCTCGCTTGGGGCTGCGTTCATCTGCGCGAGTAAAAGGTACACCGATCGTTGATCCTCGCTCTTGAGTCACGATTCATCGTTTGGGAAAGCTCCGTTTCTCGGAGGCTTGTCTTAGTATAGTCCACTGTTGTTGTAGGTGCTTACATTCGAGGTATGGCGAACCACTGTCCGTCGTTGTTTCATATCATTCGTAAGTGCATAATCTTGTTGTGGCGGGGTTTGTAAAAGGATTAAAGCTTCTTTTGAAAGAGCTGTTATATATATATATATGCCGAAAGGCAACTTGTCTTCAGAAACATGTGTTTCCTTTGCATTATTTCATATTGTGTTATGTTCCGCTGATTTTCTCTGATGTATGACTACTTGGGTGCCCGGGTAAGGCACCAGTCACGAGCCCCGGGTTCGGGTCGTGACATACAATTTGGTCGTTTATTAGAATCGTCGCATGTTACTTACTTGAAGATTATAGTGGTTATAATCGATTGCGACTTGATATCATGTTATGCTAACAACTTGGATTGAAATGGAAATCGGATAAGAATTGGTATTGTTGCATCTCAACGTGGCCGAATTGGACTAGTAGTTTGTATTAGTTTGATATCATTTGTGGGGCGGAATTTTACACGTCTAGTAGGTGTGTAATCCCCTATTGATTAATTGCATTGTTGGGCCTTAAATGTGGCGTGTTTGGGTATTGAATTCGACCTTGAAAAAGGTGGCAAAGTATGTATAAACAAAGGAGGTGCTGCCCGATTTTCCGTAGAATTTAGTGACTTAGTACTTAGAATATTCTACGTTTGAAGTAAGAGATTAATGGACGTATTGTGGCCATTATAGGTTGAAGTACTTAGTATAGCATATTCTACTTGGAGGATGGAATAGCTATCAAGGTTGAAGTACTTTGGAGCATGTTGCTCTTGTCGATGTCGTCGCGAGGTATGTGAACCTCTTCCTTCCTTTGGCATGATTCTATGTATGGAATATACATGTGGTATTATTTCATGTTTCCTTCTACTCTTAGAAGTTAAGAGGTATGTGTGTGATTTACTCTATGTAAAGTTTATGTCAAAGTTATCCTAAGTCCTTACCGAGTCTTATGGGGGATGTTGGTAAGAGTCGTTAGGAGGTACTTTGGAGCCAAGTTGACTTGGCTAATTTATGGCATGAATGAGAATAAGTATTGAGCAAGCCATTGCAGCGTTAATAAAGGAAAATGTAACGAAAATTGATTATATTAAAATGAGTAGAATTCTCCATCTGCATAGAAGCTAAGATAAGACAAAATTGTATTACATTTTCTAGATCATGGCTGCTTTAATAAGATCGTTATAATCAAGTATAATATACTCACACTCATAAGGCATATGTGCTTAACTTAAGGGATTTACGTTATGAAGTTTTAAGACTGTGAACCTTAGACTCATAAAAAGGTTAAGAGACTAATTGTATTTTGAAAGTTAAGAGAATTGATTTGAAAGTATATAATACTTGGTTTTAAAAAGTATAAGTCTCTTGGTTATAAAAGGAATGAGTTTGTCTAAAACCATAAAGAGTTATAACGACTTTATGGGAAGTTGGTTATAACGGCTTTATGGAAGGTTAAGAGAATGGTTTTCTCTAATAAGGTAAACAAAGAAATAACTTGAATTAAGGAAGGGCAATTTGATTTAAAGGTATCACTTGCTTAAAGCTTTAAAGTAAGGGTCACTTGATTTAGAAGCCGAGAAATGTATTTCTAAAAGTATAGTTGTCACGACCCGACCCCGGGCCGTGACTGGTGCCCTACCTGGGCACCCCGTTCAGGTATACATCAGAGAATAGCAGCGGAACATACACAACATAAACGCATGTGTAAATAATATAACAACACAGGCTAGCCGATAAGGCCGTCTTCCATAATATAAACAAAGTCAAAAGTACAACTTTACAACTCAGTTCTTACAGCCCAACCACATATGTGAATACAGACCTCTAGGAATAACAACTGTGGCGGGACAGGGCCCCGCCATACCCCTGAATGTACATAATCTACAACATCGGGGAAAGAGCGTACGAAAGAAAGACAAGCCTCGGAGAATGGAGCTTAGGCGTCGATAAGTGATCCTAGAGTGTGGATCCGCAACCTTACCACTCTGCGGCATGAGCGCGGCCCGAGAAGAAGTCGATTACACAATATGTACTAAGTATGTAAGCGTAAAAATCAGTAATTACAACATAAGTTTAAAAGAAAGCGGAGGCATGTATGATAACAAAATTACGATTACCGCGGTGCCTTACTAACAATGAGAGTACATCGAGAATACGTCTGACATCACAATAGCGACCTCCGATCATATCATGGGTAGCGAACCCATAAAAGCAGGTGGTATAACGTCTTGGGGTTCCTACCTCATTTATACTCTTGCAGGCGGTGGTATAACGTCTTGGGGTTTGCCCCTCATTTATACTCTTACCTGAAGAAGATAATGCGCAGTGGTATAACGTCTTGAGGCTTACCCTCGTTTATACTCTTATCACGGAGAAGGTGGTATAGCGTCTTGGGGTTTGCACCTCACCGATACTCTTACCCTATCTCAAGAGGCCGTCATACAATAATTAAGCAAGTTAGCAATCCCTAACTTCTTATTAGTCTTATTCATCTACCTCTCATTTTAGTTTACTTAAGGCACTTTCATGTCTTTTATAAGAATCAGAATTTAACCCAAAGTACTACGTACTTCTATTCTTTTAAAATGACTCATTTCATTATAAAACTTCCAAGATATTAATAAAGTAGTATCGAGTTACAATTTCTTTTCAAGACAAGTCACGATACTTTTAGAAATAAAAATTTGGCTTCTAATCAAGTGACTCGTATCTTATAAACCTTAGGCAATTGGTGCCTTAAAATCGAATTGCCTTCCATTAAAACAAGTCATTTATCTTTCCATAAAGTCAATATAACCAACTCCCCATAAAGTCGTTATATTCACTTTATACCTTAATCAAGTACAATTTCCTATCGAGGACTTATACGATTAAAGCGACCAAGTATCACATACTTTAAAATTCTTCAAGTCCTTATCTTTAACAAGACTTAAGACATCTTTAATATTCTCAAAGAAGTGAGTTAATCTCTAACTCACCCGACTTGGCATTTCATAAAACAAGTAAAGAATGTCAAGTCTTGTCGTCTACCGTACTATATCGTGAAACTAGTCATGCTCAAAGATAGGAAAAGTTCTACATACCTCGTCGGGTCAAACCACTTGCCAAGTACAAAGTCCCGCCCGTAGTCGTCAACCTATAATATTCACAATCGTCTATTAAAGCCTTACTTCAATCGTAGAATATTATAAGTGTTAAGTCTCTATATTCTACGGAAAATCGAACAACACCTCCTTTGTTTTTACTAACTTTGCCACCTTTTTCAAGGCCGAAAATACAATAACCAAACAGCCCAAATTGGCTCACAATTATATAGAAGGTAGTCGATACAAATGACTAACTAAACAGCCCCAATTGGCTCGCAATTATATAGAAGGTAGTCGATACAAATGAATAACCAACTAATGCAAACTACAAGTCCAAATTCGGCCACCTTGAGTTCAACAAAACCAATTCTTATCCAACTTCCATTTCAATCCATATTGGTAGCATAACATGATATCAAGTCGCATTTGATTATAATAACCATAATCTTTAAGAAGTAACATGCGACGATTCTAACAACGATTAAATTGTAATTCAACTTAGTCATTGATTACATTACATTTCGGATTTCCAAGGCTATAATCAATCCATAATCCTTATAACTTCAATATAACAACTCCATGCTTGCAACATACAAAGCTAACAACAACAATATAAATAATCTTGTAATACTTTCAAAGAACAAGATTATACCTCAATGATTCTAAATCCAACTCCAATCCGAAGTTGGTCCTTAGTAGTTTATAGCCCCTCCAAGACACTTCAATCCGCTTGTTGAGACCCTTAGAACAACATCAACAATTATCCTTCAAATTCTCCAAACAAAACCTAGAAAGACCATTAGGTTTTCGTTTGCGACTAACCCGTAAACTACCTTTTTCCAAGATTTTTCTATTGAGATGTGTTTACAATACACCTAAGAACCTTGGTTTAAAGTGTGGAATCAAATGGACAAGAAAGCGAAAATTTTCCTTTTCTTTTTGTGAACCCGAGACCTCACCAATGAGTTCTTCAATTTGTGCAATTTTTTATAAGTGTTAAACTCTCCCTCTACTAGTAGTAATATATAAAGCACCTTGGAGGGTTATGATATAAACACATGGAAGGCTTAGATGTAGTCTTACAAAAAATCAAGACCGTTGTGGGACCTTTGACCTTAGTCGATATTATCAAGCCTCGAGTTGCAAGACTTGTCTTGCAACAAAGGTCAAATGACCCTTTTGCCCTTGCTAAAAATCGTCGAGGCATAGTAAGGGGGTGACACGTGTCGCCTCCCATTCGTCATAATAATCGTTTCCGACAATTCCATAATTTCCGATAAATTTTTACAAGCCTCAAATCTTAACAACATGAGTTCTTACTTATATTCTTAAAACATGTCCTGTAATTACGGGGTGTAACATTCTTCCCCCCTTAGAAACATTCGTCCCGAATGTTCCTTCGGAGTCACACTTACAATTAGCAACATAGTTTCCTTTCACAGCCCCGACATACCAAAAATGCCACTCATGGCCACGTAAAGCATTTAAGCAAAAGAAACACTTCAATTAAAACGACAAGTAAGGAAAATGAAATACGAAGGTATATGAAATAAGTGAGGATACCTCCTCAGCGTGTCTCCTCCGCTTCCCAGTCAACTCCTCCCGATTATCATTTCTCCACGAGATTTTGTGGAAGCTAAATCCTGGTCATGATCGCTGACTGGCGATCGAGTATCGCTATGGGACTCTCCTCACGATAACCCCTCTGTCACACGGACCTCATTAGTAGGAAAACTCTCATTGGATCAGATACACTTTCGCAACATAGAAACATGGAATCTGGGATGTCGCCTCAACTCGATGGCGGATCAACTCGTAGGCAACCTTGCCCACTCTACGAGCGATCTGGTAGGGCCCGATGTACCTTGGTGAGTTTCCTTCTTACGAATCTCATCACACCGCCGTGGGTGACACGCGAAAGACCCGATCGTCTGCACGAAACTCCAAATCACGGCGCCGATTATCCGCGTATGACCTGCCGACTACGAGCGCTATGTCTCTCTGGATAATCTTCACCTTATCCACGGCCTTTGTACCAAGTGCAGGCCAACTAATCGTACCTCGCCACGTCGAACCAACCGTCGGCGACTGCATTTCCGCCGTATAAAGCCTCGTATGGCGCCCGTACGTATCTTTGGAATGGTATTTGTTATTATAAGCAAACTTCACGAGAGGCAAATGATCCTCCCTACCATCGAAATCAATCACGCAGCTCGCGGCATATCCTCAAAGTTGTCGGATAGTACGCTCTGCTGCCGTCGATCTGAGGATGAAATCTGTCTTTGAGACTCACTGTGTCCTAGACCCCAGGAAAGATCTCCAGTTAGGCAGAACCAGGCTCCTATCGGATATAATCGACACCGACACCGTGCGGCCTCACTATCTCTCGGATGTACAATCGGCATAGTCCTCGGTGGCGTCGTCTGATTGGAAGGAAATGGGCTGATTTCGGTATCATCAATAACCCAAATGGAGTCGCACTTCCTCGATGCGAGGTAACCCTGTAACAAAGTCCATGTTGATCATCTCCACTTCCAGTCGGAATCTCGATAAGCGCAACAATCCACTGGCCTCTCGGTGCTCGACCTTAACTCTGTGGCAATTAGGACATTTGTGCAACAAAACCTGCCACGTCCTCTTGAGCCGTCCCACCAATACAAACATCGAGGTCATGGTACATCTTGGTCGACCGGATGAATAAAATATCGGCGTGTGCCTCCCCGAATCTGTGGCGAAGTCCTAACACATCGGGAACACACAACCGCCCTCAAATCTCGGCACCCGTGGTGCTACCTCGAATAGACTCTTCTCCTCCGAAGAGCTGCGTGTTTATCACCGTACCAACAGGTCCTCAAGCGCCGCCTCTTCACCTCATCAATGATGGAAGACTCGACAACCTCACGAACCCGTACTCCACTATCGTCGGTATCAATCAATCGAACCCCAAGGCTCGCTAACTGGTGGATCGGCGGACCGTATCTGTCTCTGCTGTACCTCTGATAGGCTCCCCATCGATCGACGACTCAAGGCATCAGCAACTACGTTGGCTTTCCCCGGATGGTATAGAATATCAACATCATAGTCTTTCAGCAACTCTAACCACCGTCTCTGTCTCAAATTCAGCTCCTCTGCTGAAGATATCTTTGGAGGCTCTTGTGGTGCTGTATAAATATCCATATGAACCCCGTGCAAATGGTGTCTCCAAATCTTGAGGCATGAATAACCGCGGCCAACTCTAAGTCATGGGTAGGGTAATTCCTCTCATGCTTCCGTAAGCTTCTTGGAAGCATAGGCTATAACCTTGCCGTCTTTGCGTCAAACACACCTTAACCCGATGCGAGGCATCACAATAGATCACGTATCCGTCTAACCCCTCGGAAGAGTAAGCGAGGCGTAGTCAATCTCTCCTTGATGGCGAAACCGCTTCCAAGCCTCATCGGCGGAACTTGGCCGCCGAGTCGACCTAGTCGGCGGTCTGAAATCGAAGCAAGCGCTCTACAAACCTACGATAATACCTGCAGTCCTGAAAGCTGCGTACCTCGGTCGAGTAGTAGGTCTCGGCCAAGACTGATCGCCTCAATCTTTGCCGTATCCACGCGAACACCATCAGCCCCAATAATATGCCCGGGAATGCCACCGAGGCAACCAAAACTCACACTTGGAGAACTTGGCGAATAGCTGCGGCTCCGAGAATCCCAATCTGATCGCCGGTGATCTGCGTGCTCTCGCTCTGTCGTGAATACACCAGATGTCATCAATGAATACAATCACAAAGCGTATCCAAAATGGCTTGAACACCCGGTTCATCAAATCCATAAATACCGCTGGAGCGTTGGTCAAACCGAAAGACATAACCCTGAACTCATAGTGCCCATACCGGGTCCTGAATGCAGTCTTTGGGATATCTGCCTCTCGAACTCGAACCTGATGATAACCAGACCGCAGGTCTATCTTTGAGAAACACCTCGCACCCTGCAACTGGTCAAACAAATCATCAATCCTGGGGAGGGGGTACCTATTCTTAATGGTTACCTTATTCAGCTGCCTGTAGTCAACACACATACGCAGCGTCCCATCCTTCTTCTTTACAAACAATACCGGCGCTCCCCAGGGAGATACACTAGGCCTGATAAAGCCTTTCTCCAGCAAATCTTTCAGCTGGTCCTTCAGCTCCCTCAACTCAGCAGGTGCCATCCTGTATGGCGGAATGGAAATAGGTCGAGTGTCTGGCAACGTGTCAATACAAAACTCGATCTCCCTCTCAGGAGGGATACCCGGAAGATCATCTGGGAACACATCTGGAAACTCCCTAACCATCGCATCGATCAAGAACGGCACCTCGGCCTGCAGATCGAATACGAACCAGATGATAGATGTACCCTTTCGCACCATCTTCTTAGCCTGAGGTAAGAAATAAACCTACCACCTGCGATCTTTGTGTTGCCCCTCCACTCGATAACTGGCTCGCCAGGAAACTGGAACCGAACCAACCTGTCCCTACAGTCAACGTTGGCATAACAAGAAGCCAACCAGTCCATACCCATAATGACATCAAAATCTGTCATCTCCAGCTCTATCAAGTCTGCAAGGGTCTGACGACTGTAAATATAAACCGGACAACCTCTGTACACCCGCCTAACACCGAATCACCCATCGCGTAGCTACTTCAAACGCCTCTATCGACGGCTCTATCCGATTCTACCCGCAATAAGAGGGGACACATAGGACAAGGTAGAACCTGGATCTATCAAAGCATAAACATCACAGGCTGAAATCGCATGTACCGTGACGGCGTGGAAGCCTCACGATCTGGCGGTGGCTAGAGAATATATGCGATTCTGGGGACCGCTAGAACTGGAACCACCACCACAACCTCTACGCGGCACCTGTCGTGAGTACCACCCTCGGGCGCATAACCGAAGGAGAAGAAGACCCAAGAATCGATCCGTCGGTGTCTTTGCACCACCCATCGCCTCTAGATGGACAATATCTCTTCAAATGGCCTCACGCCACACGGTAACAAGCTCCCGGCTCTGCGACACTCGCCGTGGAACCTACCGCGACGAGCACACCGAGGTGTGGGTGGTCCCGTCGGTGACGGTTCTGCCTCCCAAATCTGTAGTCCGGAACCCCGACCGCTCTGGACCGGCTGAGTCGACCTCTTGCGAAAACCGTGTGGAGCACTCTGTCACGGGTGGAATGTGGACCTACTCTGCTGGGTCACGCCTCAAAAGCGCCTGAGACCACGATGTCACGGCCTCTTGGGATGGCTCGTCAATCTGGTCCTCCCTCTCTCTATCCTCTATCCCCTGTGCATAGGCCTGCATCCGGGCGATGTCCATACCGGGCTGAAGAGCCACCCCCAAGCATGCTGTAATCATATGACGGTCTAGCCCCATCACATAACGATGAACTCTATCCGCCATGCTAGCTACAATAGTGTGAGCATGCCTGGCCAAGGAGTCAAACTCCAGGCTGTACTCCCTAACGGTCCTCCCGTTCTGCCTCAAGGTCAAGAATCTGTCTACCCGGGCTCTCCTCATCTCGGGAGGCAAAAAGTGATCCATGAAAGCCTCTGTAAACTCCTCCCAAACAGCTGGAAGAGCAGCATCACCTCTCGAAAGCAACCACGACTCAAACCAGTTCAACGCAATATCGCGCAACCGGTAAGAGGCTAGTGTAACAGACTCTGTCTCTGAAGCCCTAAGAACCTGCATGGTCCGCTGTAGCTGTCGAACGAACTCCTGCGGATCCTCATCAGACCTTGAACCATAAAACTCAGGTGGATGACATCCCAGAAAATCCCTAATCCGCAAACTGTCGGCTCTAGGGTGAAATCTGCTCATCGTATTGCCGCTACTATCTTGGTCAATAACCGACCGCTCCGTAGTCTCTATACTCAGGCCGTGGTGAGGAATCTGAGGCGCAGTATCGGAACCTCTGGAGCTACTGCCGCTCTCGGCTCCTCTAAAACTGCAGGTGTGGCTGAACTCGCCGACCCGCCTACTACCTCAGGCTTAGTCTGTGCCTGAGCCCGTGTAACCCTCTGAGTAACGCTAGCAGCTCCTGCTGCTGCCTTGCCCTTCTGGGCCCTGGTAGCCTTCCGTGGAGGCATAGCTGTTTCATAAGAAGAGGTCAGAGAGGATTCAACCTAATAAGACAGCTCTACTGCACGATCTTAGAGAGAGAAGAATGGAAACCAATCCTAAATGTCCTGCAGCCTCCTGATTATAGATGTGGTGCACAACACACGGATAATCAAGACTCTACTAGACACGGTCTGTAGACACTTTCCGAGGACTAACTGCTCTGATACCACTTTTGTCACGACCCGACCCCGGGCCGCGACTGGTGCCCTACCTGGGCACCCCGTTCAGGTATACATCAGAGAATAGCAGCGGAACATACACAACATAAACGCATGTATAAATAATATAACAACACGAGCTGGCGAAAAGGCGCCTTCCATAATATAAACAAAGTCAAAGTACAACTTTACAACTCGGTTCTTACACCCAACCACATATGTGAATACGGACCTCTAGGAATAACAATCGTGGCGGCAGGCGCCATACCCCGAATGTACATAATCTACAACATCGGGGAAAGAGCGTACTAAAGAAAGACAAGCCTCCGAGAATGGAGCTTCCGACGTCGATAAGTGATCCTAAGAGTGTGGATCCGCACCTTACCCTTTCTGCGGCGTGAACGCGGCCCAGGAAGGGGTCGATACATGATATGTACTAAGTATGTAAAGCGTAAAAATCTTGTAATTACAACATAAGTTTAAAAGAAAGCGGAGACATGTATGATAACAAAATTACGATTACCACGTGCCTTACTAACAATGAGAGTACATCAAGAGAATACGCATAACATCACAATACGATCTCCGATCATATCATGGGTAGCGAACCCATAAAAACAGGTGGTATAACGTCTTGGGGTTCATACCCCTCATTTATACTCCTACCATGAAGCAGGTGGTATAACGTCTTGGGGGTTTGCCCCTCATTTATACTCTTACCCTGAAGAAGATAGTAACGCAGGTGGTATAACGTCTTGGGGGCTTACCCCTCATTTATACTCTTATCCTGGAGAAGGTGGTATAGCGTCTTGGGGTTTGCCTCACCGATACTCTTACCCTATCTCAAGACCTATGTCGTACAATAATTAAGCAAGTTAGCAATCCCTAACTTCTTATTAGTCTTATTCATCTACACTCTCATTTTAGTTTACTTAAGGCACTTTCATGTCTTTTATAAGAATCAGAATTTAACCCAGTACTACGTACTTCTATTCTTTTTAAAATGACTCATTTCATTATAAAACTTCCAAGATACTAATAACCGTAGTATCAAGTTACAATTTCTTTTCAAGACAAGTCACAATACTTTTAGAAATAAAAATTTGGCTTCTAATCAAGTGACTCATGTCTTATAAACCTTAGGCAATTGGTGCCTTAAAATCGAATTGCCTTCCATTAAAACAAGTCATTTATCTTTCCATAAAGTCAATATAACCAACTCCCCATAAAGTCGTTATATTCACTTTATACCTTAGTCAAGTACAATTTCCTATCCAAGGGACTTATACGATTAAAACGACACAAGTATCACATACTTTAAAATTCTTCAAGTCCCTTATCTTTAACAAGACTTAAGACATCTTTAATATTCTCAAAGAAGTGAGTTAATCTCCTAACTCACCCGACTTGGCATTTCATAAAACAAGTAAAGAATGTCGAAGTCTTGTACGTCTACCGTACTATATACGTGAAACTAGTCATGCTCAAAGATAGGAAAAGTTCTACATACCTCGTCGGGTCAAACCACTTGCCAAGTACAAAGTCCCGCCCGTAGTACGTCAACCTATAATATTCACAATACGTCTATTAAAGCCTTACTTCAATCGTAGAATATTATAAGTGTTAAGTCTCTATATTCTACGGAAAATCGGACAGCACCTCCTTTGTTTTTACTAACTTTGCCACCTTTTGCAAGGCCGAAAATACAATAACCAAACAGCCCCAATTGGCTCACAATTATATAGAAGGTAGTCCAATACAAATGACTAACTAAACAGCCCCAATTGGCTCACAATTATATAGAAGGTAGTCCAATACAAATGAATAACCAACTAATGCAAACTACAAGTCCAAATTCGGCCACCTTGAGTTCAACAAAACCAATTCTTATCCAACTTCCATTTCAATCCATATTGGTAGCATAACATGATATCAAGTCGCATTTGATTATAATAACCATAATCTTTAAGAAGTAACATGCGACGATTCTAACAACGATTAAATTGTAATTCAACTTAGTCATGGCTTACATTACATTTCGGATTTCCAAGGCTATAATCAATCCATAATCCTTATAACTTCAATATAACAACTCCATGCTTGCAACATACAAAGCTAACAACAACAATATAAATAATCTTGTAATACTTTCAAAGAACAAGATTATACCTCAATGATTCTAAATCCAACTCCAATCCAAGTCGCCCTTAGTAGTTTATAGCCCCTCCAAGACACTTCAATCCGCTTGTTGAGACCCTTAGAACAACATCAACAATTATCCTTCAAATTCTCCAAACAAAACCTAGAAAGACCATTAGGTTTTCGTTTGCGACTAACCCGTAAACTACCTTTTTCCAAGATTTTTCTATTGAGATGTGTTTACAATACACCTAAGAACCTTGGTTTAAAGTGTGGAATCAAATGGACAAGAAACGAAAAATTTTCCTTCTTTTTTTTTTTGTGAACCCGAGACCTCACCAATGAGTTCTTCAATTTGTGCAATTTTTTCTAAGTGTTAAACTCTCCCTCTACTAGTAGTAATATATAAAGCACCTTGGAGGGTTATGATATAAACACATGGAAGGCTTAGATGTAGTCTTACAAAAATCAAGACTATCATGGACCTTTGACCTTAGTCAATATTATCGTTCAAGTTGCAAGACTTGTCTTGCAACAAAGGTCAAATGACCCTTTGCCCTTGCTAAAAATCGTCCAAGGCATAGTAAGGGGTGACACGTGTCGCCCTCCCATTCGTCATAATAATACGTTTTCCGACAATTCCATAATTTCCGATAAATTTTTACAAGCCTCAAATCTTAACACTTGTGAGTTCTTACTTATATTCTTAAAACATGTCCTGTAATTACGGGGTGTAACAATAGTGACTTATGTGAAATGTACACATGCCTTGATACTACTGTTAGTATCTTGGGGTTTTATATGAAACATACTCTTTTGAAAAGAATGGAAGTACGTAGTACTTGGGGTTAAATTCCCGGATTTTTATGTGTGAAACGAAAGTGCCATGAGTTTATAAAAATGGAAGTCTAAGGATTTAATGAACTTGACGATTTTTCCCAAGTATGTACGTAAGAAAGTGACTATAACTTTTATTGAAAATGGGAAAAGATAATAAGGTACGATTAATTTCACGAGATGGTAATGACATGGTAGGATCTGGTATGTACCCTTTTTATACTTGCTCCTGTCATACTTTTATATACGATTATGATTTGTTTATCAGACTTTATTCTTCCGCTCCATATTCGTACTGTTGTAATCGACTTCTCGGGCTGCGCTCATGCCCGCAGTTTTAGGCAGGTTGGTGATCCTCGCTTAGGATCTCGTCGCTTTTTGGAAAAAAGCTCTATTTGCTCCGGAGGCTTATCTCTTGGTACGGTTTTCCCTGAGGTTGTAGATTCATGTATATTCAGAGGTATGGCGGGGCCCTGTCCCACCACTGTTGTTATGTTAAAACTCTTAGAGGTATGTAGTCACATATTGTGGGTCAGTTTGTAAAGGAAAGGAGGCAACTGCTTCGTTTCTGTATTTACTATCCAGGGAGGTAGCCTTATCGGCTAACCTGTTGATTTTATCCTTGTTGATTTATTTTATAAGTTTCATGTATGTTCCAGTGATTATCTCTGATGTATACCTGTAAGCGGTGCCTGTGTAGGGCACGCCATGCCCGGCCTGGTCGTGACAAAAGTGGTATCAGAGCAGTTAGTCCTCGGAAAGTGTCTACAGACCGTGTCTAGTAGAGTCTTGATTATCGGTGTGTTGTGCACCACAACTATAATCAGGAGGCTGCAGGATATTTAGGATTGGTTTCCATTATTCTCTCTTTGAGATCGTGCAGTAGAGCTGTCATAGTAGGTTGTTTCTTATGTAACAGTTATGCCTCCACGAAAGCGTGTCAGGTGAGGGCGCAGGCAGCAGTGGTAGAGGCAGACGCAGAGGGTTACTCGGACTCGGCACGACTATGCCCGAGGTAGACGGATCGGCGAGCTCACGCCAATGAGATTAGAGAGCCGAGAGGCAGAGCTCGAGGTTCCGCACCGAGCCTCCAGCGGCAAGCGTAGTTTAGAGATTGGAGAGTGTCGGGCTATTGACTAGCATAGTGGTAGGCAACGCCGACGGAGCAGTAGCTAACCCTAGAGCCGGTTGAGGATTCGGGATTTTCTGGTTGTAGTCCACCCGAGTTTTATGGTTCGAGATCCGAGGATGATCCTCAAGAGTTCGCTCAGCGGCTGCCAGGACTATGCAGTGTGCTAGGCTCGGAGAGCGAGTCATTGTGTTAGCTTCTACCGGTTATGCGATATTGTGTTGAAGCGGTTTGAGTCTTGGGAGCCGAGAGGTGCGTGCTCGTCCGGCATTGGGATGAGTTCACGAGGCCTTCTTGATCACTTTTTGCCTCCGAAATGAGAGAGCCCGTGTTGATAGGTTCTTGTCATTGAGGCGTAATGGGAGGACCATCGTGGAATACAACACGAGTTTGACTCGTTGCCGGATATGCACACACTATCAGGGCCGATATGGCGACAGAGTTCACCGCTATGTGATGGGCTAGATCATTATATGATTCTCGACGCCGGGAGGCCCTTCACCCGGTATGGATATTGCCAGATGCAGCTTATGCGCAGGGATAGAGGACAGAGAGAGAGGTCACTAGACTCGAGCCACCCAAGAGGCTGTGACAGCGGGTTCGGGTGGTAATTCGCGAGGCTGACAACCTCGCAGCAGAGTAGTCCACATTTCAGCCGACACAGTGCTCCTTCCCTGCCTTATGGTCGAGGTTTGGTCGCAGGATATTCGGAGCAGTCGAGATCCAGTGCTGTTCAGTTCATGTCCGAGGATAGTAGCTGGAAGCCACCTTTGCCCGGTGTGGTCACCGAGTAGATTCCATTTTGGGAGTGTCGCATTACTTCGACAACTTGTTATGCTTCTGCGGCAGGCCATTTCGTGAGAGATCGTCCACCGCAGAGTGGCACCGTGGGATAGCACGCCATCGGATCGGCGGGTTCTTCGCCTTCAATAGCTAGGCAGATGTTCATGCACCGTGGCAGGGTCGGTGGAAGTTCAGCTTAGCGGTCCCTTGAACCGCCTATATGATTTCAGGTATGTCTTTGGCCCTTTAGAAACTTGTATGCATGATAAAGTTGTGGTATGTTTAAGTGTCATGAACAGATTATATTGAGACTATGTATATGCTAGAAAGAGTTGGAAGTACGAAAAGATAATCTCTTTTGGGCATTATGATGGACGGATATGCGTGTGCGAGGTATTAGGGCCATGTGTGGCATTATTGGTATGTCGGGGTGGTAAAAGGAAACTATGTCGCTAATTATAAGTTTGACTCCGAAAGAACATTCGGGGACGAATGTTTCTAAGGGGGAAAGAATGTTACACCCCGTATTTACAGGACATGTTTTAAGAGCGTACGTAAGAATCCCAAATGTTAAGATTAGAGACTTGTAAAAATTTATCGGAATTATGGAATTGTCGGAAAACGTAATATTGTGACGAATGGGAGGGCGACACGTGTCACCCCCCTTATGGTGCCTTGGACGAAATTAGGCAAGGTTAAAAGGGTCATTTGACCTTTGCTAGGATGACTAAGTCTTGCAACTTGAAGAGCTTGAGATAATTGTAACGACCCGTTCCGGGGCCCGTTACTGGTGCCTTACCCCGGGCACCCTAGCGATACATACATCAGAGAAAAATCAGCGGAACATAAAACATGAGTCATTATACAAGAGATATAATAAATAAACAGGCCAACCAAAACGGTTGCCTTCAGTATATACATAAACCTGAATAGTTTAATCCTTTACAACCCCGCCACAACAGACTACTGCACTCTAAGATATACAACGACTATGACGGACAGGGCGCCACACCCTCGAATGTACAAGAACCTACAACTCGTGGAACACCTACTAAAGATAAGCCTCCGAGAAACGGAGCTTCAAATGCGCTGAATCAGTGATCCCATGAGCGAGGATCCACGATCGATGTACTTACCTGCAGATTAACGCAGCCTCCGGAGGTCAAGATAACAGTACCAAGTGAAACTGCATAATATCGTAAATGAAATCATACTAATCTATATAAAGCAGAGACATGTATGATAACCAAACTACGCTCACAACATAAAATACCATCACTCGATATAACTACGGGTCTCACGCCCACAACATCAATCGTGTTCGTGACATGGCCGCATGCCGGAATCTTTCATCGGTGTAGACATGTCCATGATGCAACAATACTACCAATGTCCCATGGTCACATGCCCCCGGAATTCGGCATCGGTGTAGACATGTCCATGTGACCAACAACAAGACAAAGAATCCAAATGGAAGCATACCCGCGCGCTTACGATCGTGTCGGATGTCCAAAGGGAAACAATAAGACAACTTTCCAAACGGACGATACCCGCAGCGCCACGATCGTGTCGATGTCCAAAAGGAAATCACAAGGCGATAATCGAAATGGAAACATACCCGCGCGCTACGATCGTGTCGAGATATCCAAAGCGATTAACCACAAGACCTTAACCAAATGGAAGCATACCCGCGCTACGATCGTGTCGATGTCCAAAGTGATTAACAACAATAATACTATCAGCGAACGCATCGTGGAATTTCTCCGCCACCGCCAGACGCCCAAGTAAGTTCTCAACAAGTCAACCGACCCTCCATCGAGACGCGTAACACGAATACAACGCTTTGCACAACAAAGGTTATCACAATAAGCATAGCCAAGCTTCACAACAACAAGCATAGGCAAGTTTCACAACAACACAAAGTACTTTCATTTTATACCAAAGTCCGGTTTTTAACCCCAAAGTACTACATACGTAAGTTCTTTTAAAAGAGATCCATTTCTTTTATAAAAGTCACCCGATACCGTAGTATTAGAATGACCAACCCACCTTCCTTTTCAAAACCAAGTAACAACATTCTTTCCTAAGTTCCAGGTTGCCTAGTTTCAATTACTCAAGCTTCTCATTTTCAAATGGTTTCATAGTTCCCAAACTTAATCACTGATTCCTTTTAGAACAATTAAGTAATATATGTCATATATGTGAGTAGTTTATTCTTGTTTATAACGATCTTATTACAAAGAATCATGATCTAGAAAATGTAATATCATTTTGTCTCATCTTAGCTTCTACGCATGGAGGTTTCTACCGGGTTTTAATACAACACATCATTATTCAATACATTTTCCTTTTATTAACGCCGCAGTGGTCCGCCGATACACATTCGACTCCGAAATCAGTAAACATTATCCCTTTAAAAACCAAGTACTCATTACTCACGAATGAGGTTTCACACAAACATCCACATTAAAACAAATAAGTTAAGTCTCTTATCTTATAAGATCAAGTCTCTTAACTTCTAACATCAGTAAACCATTTTCACTTACATAAGGTCGTTATAACTAACTTCCCATAAAGCTATTATAACACCCTATGTTTTAAACCAACCAAATCACTTAGCACATGTACGCTTCACCGCACTACATAGTACACAACAATCATGCTAGAAAAGATAGGAAGAGGTTCACATACCTCGCGACGATTTATCGACAATAAGCAAAATGCTCCAAGTACTACAACCTTGCTAGCCCTTTCCACTCCTCGAGTAGAATACGCTACTCTTAGTACTTTCACCTATAAAGGTCACAAACGTCTATTAACCCCAAAACACAAGTTTCTATCTTTCTATAGAAAATTCTAAGAAGATTCTCCCCGCAACAACAGAAATCTCCTCCTCTATCGAGGCCGCTACCAAGCCAACCAGTGGGGTTTACACGCCTAACCTGACGTACAATTTACACAAGTCTACCGCAATACACCCTATGTAAATACAGCCTTGATTCTTGTGCTTAAGTCAAAAGACATCACGAATACTAAGTAGTTCTATATATAGTATACTTCAACTATATATGCTAACAAACATGTAATTTCCAATTACAATAGGACAAGATAATTACCTCGATAAGCCCAAAATTATCCGAGTTTAATGTCGCTTCCCGAGCAAGGTTTAGCTCCACTGCGCGCCCAAACCACTCCAAACAACCCTTAGAAGTTCTAACCAACTTCTACCCACATACTTCAACCAACTATGAAGATTTCCTTAGGGTTTCGGCTTGAGACTAAAGGACAAAAGGTAGTATTTCCTGACTCTACGTGAAAGAGGTATCTTGGAATACTACAAGGTACAAGGCTAAGGTATTTTGGGCATTATAACAATACTGTGGAGTATTTCTATACCACAACAAGGGTATTATACTAAAACAACTAGGCAGTGGGTACCCCACTACTAGCACCACATGTGGGGAACCTTTCTCGCCAAAGGCCACAAGGAGGAGGAGGGGAGAGGCTTGGGACGAGCTACTAGAGGGAGGAGGGATTTCAAGGCTTAGACAGCGAGGAGCTGAATGAATAAGTCTTCACAAGTGGAGGGTATTTATAGCAAACTCAAAGGCCAACCAACGCCAAGATCTAGCCAAGTGCAAGGCAAGTGTAAGGCTAAGATCAAGCCAAGTGCACCCTAGACCCTACTCCTTAAAACCTCACAAATATCTACACAAATATCAAGCCCAACTTGCCCCTTAATTCGCCAAGTCACGCCCCACTTGTTCTCATCTGCAGGTGACATACGCCACCCTCCCGTTGGTCCGAATGTTTCGCCTCTAAAAATCCGCAAAAATACAAAACGACATAGCCGAATTTTCCTTCGCAAGTTACGCAAACGCTTCGCCGAAAACGACTCTAACCGTGCCAGGCCCAAATGTAAAATCGCCGGCGGTGCCACGGGGTGACACGGTCGCCCCGATTCGCCAGAATATTTCGTCTTCCAAAATATCCAATTTACCGGAAATCTCAAAACAAAGCTCCCACAAAACCAGAATTTCTCCCGTGGCCCCACATGACCATTTCCAAAATAAAATCTCAAAATTCTAATATAATCTAAGAAGTCCAAATACCAAACTGGGAATCCATCCCATTAACGAACCTTTTTCTTCACAAACAACCTAAACTTTTCCGTGAAAACTCACATCTTTCTTTCTTTTCAAAATTGCCGCCAGACTCGCACGCACGCCCTCACATACATACCCCGCAACTACGGGTATAACATTCTCCTCCTTAGAAACATTCGTCCGAATGTTCCTTCTCAAGACGGATATCGATGAAGTTCCTCTAACAAGTTGTCAACGCCATACCGCCACGAAATAACACACGCTCTCTTCCTTCCTTACTCGCCGTGGCCCTCCTAACACTTGAACTCTCCCAAGACGTACCATACTTCAGTCATTACCTGCTCCGAAAATCTCCGAGTCACTACCTCCAAACTTGGTCATCTTACTAACCTCAAACTTCCTTAAGGCCATTCCCGCCTTTATGAACCGCTCGTCGAACGCGTCCACGAACTCATACGATGATCATACAAACTTGGGCCTAGCATCCTCGTGACCCTACCACCTGGCGGGACCACACAGAACTGACCCCACCCCAAACCGGGTTACGGGTTGACCCGCAAATGGTCCTCAACCCGACCCCCAACCGCGCCAAACTCTTGTTCCCCGATCCGGAACAATCTTACTAATTCTCACTGAAAGCTACCACGTCCATCTCACACTACCCATGGACTTATCACACAAATAAATCCCACGTATACTACTCACCCTTATAAAGGTCAAACATAAAACGAATCTTTTACTCAAGACGACCTTACCTCTAAGGTCTCAGTCGTAAAATAGTCTAAGGTTCACACTTACCATGCCTCCATACGTATCCTTCCAACTAACCACGATTCTAACTCACACATATCACAATGCTATCCGCACATAGCACACAATAATGAGATCATCATAACAAGCATACCAAAACTCTAGAGGGTTAAGGATATACCGGCTACCGCCCACTCTAATCATAGGCCGCACTGCAGGCGATAGTAGGCGTGATAAACCACACGATCCCGGGCGTCGAGTCGTAACATCCGCGCTTCCCTTGGCTCTGACAGCCTCGCAAATGGCCCCGCTGGCCGCATGCAAAACAAACTCCCAATCTAGCATGACACTCTCCAAAATGGAGTCTACCACAATGCTCACAACGAGGTAGGGTGGCTTCACCGTTAACACCCATGCTCGCCGAAAATCTGAACCTCGAGCCCCGACCGCCTCAAGACGGTGGAGGACCACTCAGACCGCTGGGGTATATAACTAGCTCGCCGAGGCGGTCCGCCGAAGCCACCAAAGGACCCCGCCCCGGCCCTCTTCTCACGATCCAGTCATTCCGTCGACCCTCCGTGCCTCACATCCTAGTGCATGAGCTCGCATGCGCAATGCCCATGCCCTACAAGAGAAACACCCGCACAAGACTCACCATATAATCATCTAGCCCTGACGTAGCGACGCACCCTATCCTCCATATCCGCAACTAGCGCAGGACATATCGAGCCAAAGAATCGAACTCGACATTGTACTCCCGACAGGCGCTCTCTCTCGCAAGAATAAAAATCTGTTTACCGCGTCCTCCTCATCCGCGGAGGCAAGGCGTGAGGAAAGCCCCGAAAACTCATCCCATACTGCGAGGTGCATGCTCTCCCGAAAGCTCCCATGAATCAAACCAATCGATCGCGTATCACGCAACGATGCGAACCAAAGGTCACAGACTCGGTTCAAGCCTCGATCACCCGTGACGATCCAGAATCGCCGATGAACTCCTCGCGATCATCCTCGTGCCTCACCAGAAACTCGCGGCTACAACTCGAAAGTCCCGTAGCCTCAAACTATCCGCCGGGGTGAACCATCGGTGCATCGAATCGAATCGCCGTGATCCACCGATCTCATATTCGCCACGACCGCCAAGAATCGCTATCTCCTTGTAACCCATCTCTCCGCTCGATCGTGGACCGAGGCTCGTGTATCAGAGTCTCACGCCACGGCCGCGCCTAAACTCGCTGGGCCGGGCGCGCTACAAACCCGGGCTGTCAAGCACAACTCGTACTGTCGGCTCGCGCTCGCATTCTCTCAGATCTCACTAGCAAAGACTTTGCCGCTTGCTCTTCTGGCTCGCTGTTTCGCGCGAGGCATAATCGTAAAAACGAGATACGCTGAGGGTACAACTTACAACACAAATTTCTAAGGCACGATCTCTGAATGAGAAGAATGGAAACTAATCCTAAATGTCCTATAGCCTCCTCGATTATAGACGTGGTGCACAACACACCGATAATCAAGACTCTACTAGACACGGTTCAGACACTTTCCGAGGATTAATCGCTCGATACCACTTTGTAACGACTGCCCGGCTCGCATCGTGCCTCACCCCGCACCTAGCGATACATACATCGTAGAAAAATCAGCGGAACATAAAACATGAGTCATTATACAAGAGATATAATAAATAAACAAAGCAACCAAAACGGTTGCCTTCAGATATACATAAAACTCCGAATAGCTTTAATCTTTACAACCCCGCCCACAACAGACTACAGCACTTCTAAGATATACACGACTATGACGGACAGGCTCCGCCACACCCCGAATGTACAAGAACCTACAACTCGTGGAACACCTACCAAAGATAAGCCTCCGAGAAACGGAGCTTCAAATGCTACCGAATCATGATCCTATGAGCGAGGATCCACGATCGACTTCTACTCGCGCAGATTAACGCAGCCTCCGGGGCGAGGTCGACAACAGTACCAAGTATGTGAAACTGCATAACATCAGAATGAAATCATACTAATCTATATAAAGCAGAGACATGTATGATAACCAAACTACGCCACAACATAAAATACTATCACTCCAATATAACTACGGGTCTCACGCCCACAACATCAATCGTTCGTGACATGGCCGCATGCCCCCGAATATCAGACGGTGTAGACATGTCCATGATGCAACAATAATACCAATGTCCCACGGCCACATGCCCCGACTGGCAGATCGGTAGACATGTCCACGTGACTCAACAACAAGACAAAGAATCCAAATGGAAGATACCCGCGCGCTTACGATCGTGGTCGATGTCCAAAGGGAAACAATAAGACAACTTTCCAAACGGACGATACCCGCAGCGCCACGATCGTGTCGCGATGTCCAAAAGGAAATCACAAGGCGATAATCGAATGGAAACATACCCGCGCGCCACGATCGTGTCAAGATATCCAAAGCGACAACCACAAGACCTTAACCAAATGGAAGCATACCCGCGCCACGATCGTCGTCGATGTCCAAAGTGATTAACAACAATAATACTATCAGTGAACGCATCTGCGGAATTTCTCCGCCACCGCCAGACGCCCAAGTAAGTTCTCAACAAGTCAACCGACCTCCATCGAGACGCAGAATACGTAAATACAACGCTTGCACAACAAAGGTTATCACAATAAGCATAGCCAAGCTTCACAACAACAAGCATAGGCAAGTTTCACAACAACACAAAGTACTTTCATTTTATACCAAAGTCCGGTTTTTAACCCCAAAGTACTACATACGTAAGTTCTTTTAAAAGAGCTCCATTTCTTTTATAAAAGTCACCCGATACTCGTAGTATTAGAATGACCAACCCACCTTCCTTTTCAAAACCAAGTAACAACATTCTTTTCCTAAGTTCAGTTTGCCTAGTTTCAATTACTCAAGCTTCTCATTTTCAAATGGTTTCATAGTTCCCAAACTTAATCACTGATTCCTTTTAGAACAATTAAGTAACATATGTCATATATGTGAGTAGTTTATTCTTGTTTATAACGATCTTATTACAAGAAATCATGATCTAGAAAATGTAATATCATTTTGTCTCATCTTAGCTTCTATGCAGATGGAGGTTTCTACCGTTTTAATACAACACATCATTATTCAATACATTTTCCTTTTTATTAACGCCGCAGCCGTCCTGTCGATACACATTCCGACTTCAAATCGTGAAACATTATCCCTTTAAAACCAAGTACTCATTACTCACGAATGAGGTTTCACACAAACATCCACATTAAAACAAATAAGTTAAGTCTCTTATCTTATAAGATCAAGTCTCTTAACTTCTAACATCAAGAAACCATTTTCACTTACATAAGGTCGTTATAACTAACTTCCCATAAAGCTATTATAACACCCTATGTTTTAAACCAACCAAATCACTTAGCACATGTACGCTCACCGCACTACATAAGACACAACAATCATGCTAGAAAAGATAGGAAGAGGTTCACATACCTCGCGACGATTTATCGACAATAAGCAAAATGCTCCAAGTACTACAACCTTGCTAGCCCTTTCCACTCCTCGAGTAGAATACGCTACTCTTAGTACTTTCACCTATAAAGGTCACAAACGCCTATTAACCCCAAAACACAAGTTTCTATCTTTCTATAGAAAATTCAAAGACTCTCCCGCAACAACAGAATCTCCTCCTCTATCGAGGCCGCCACTAAGCCAACTGGGGGTTTACACGCCTAACCTGACGGTACAATTCTACACAAGTCTATCGCAATACACCCTATGTAAATCTGACATTCAGCTTCTTCAGCTTAAGTCAAAAGACATCCGAATACTAAGTAGTTCTATATATAGTATACTTCAACTATATATGCTAACAAACATGTAATTTCCAATTACAATAGAGGACAAGATAATTACCTCGATAAGCCCAAAATTATCCGAGTTTAACGTCGCTCCCGAGCAAGGTTTAGCTCCACTGCGCGCCCAAACCACTCCAAACAACCCTTAGAAGTTCTAACCAACTTCTACCCACATACTTCAACCAACTATGAAGATTTCCTTGTGGTTTCTGGCTGAGACTAAAGGACAAAAGGTAGTATTTCCGACTCTACGTAAAGAGGTATCTTTGGAATACTACAAGGTACAAGGCTAAGGTATTTTGGGCATTATAACAATACTAGGAGTATTTCTATACCACAACAAGGGTATTATACTAAAACAACTAGCAGTGGGGTACCACTACTAGCACCACAAGTGTGGAACCCTTCTCGCCAAAGGCCACAAGGAGGAGAGGGAGGAGAGGCTTAGGACGAGAGCTACTAGAGGAGGGAGGGATTTCAAGGCTTAGACAGTGAGGAGCGAATGAATAAGTCTTCACGGGAGGGTATTTATAGAAACTCAAAGGCCAACCAACGGCCAAGATCTAGCCAAGTGCAAGGCAAGTGTAAGGCTAAGATCAAGCCAAGTGCACCCTAGACCCTACTCCTTAAAACCCTCACAAATATCTACACAAATATCAAGCCCAACTTGCTCTTAATTCGCCAAGTCACCCACTTGTCTCCATCATGAGGTGACACATGTCACCCTCCCGCTGGTCCGCATCGTTTCGCCTCTGAAAATCCGCAAAAATACAAAACGACATAGCCGAATTTTCCTTCGCAAGTTACGCGAAAACGCTTCGCGAAAAACGACTTAACCAAAGCCAGGCCCAAATGTAAAATCGCCAAGTGCCACACGGGGTGACACGTGTCGCCCCGATTCGCCTGAATATTTCGCCTTCCGAAATATCCAATTTACCGAAATCTCAAAACAAAGCGCCCTACAAAACCAGAATTTCTCCCGGGCCCCACATGACCATTTCCAAAATAAAATCTCAAAATTTAATATAATCTAAGAAGTCCAAATACCAAATCTGGGAATCCAATTCCATTAACGAACCTTTTTCTTCACAAACAACCAAAACTTTTTCCGTTAAAAACTCACATCTTTCTTTCTTTCAAAATTGTCGCTGCACTCGTGACGCACGCCCTCACATACATACCCTGCAACTACGGGGTATAACAATAATTGACTTGGTCAATGGGACCACAAGACTTGATATTTAGTAGAAACTCATCCAAGCCTCACATTTGTACACATCTTGACCCTCCATCAACTATATAGTAGTACTAGTAGCAAGACTAACCTTAACACTTAGAAAATTTTACAGAATTTGAAGAGCTCTCAAGTCTTGCTCTCGGGTTCACTCTCCATGGAAAAGAAAAAAATTTGTTTGTTGTCCATTAAGCTCCACACTTTAAACCAAGGTTCTGAGTGTATCAGAAGTGTATCTCAATAGAAAATCCTTAAAAAGATAGTTTTCGTATTAGTCGCAAGGTGAAAACCTAGTTGCTTTTCTAGGTTTTGTTTGGAAAATTAGAGGGAAGTTGGTTGTGATATTCTAAGGGTCTCAAGTGGCGGATGGAGGTTTCAAGAAGAGGCTCTAAGTGCTAAGAGCGACTTTGGATTGAAGTCGACTAAGAATCGTTGAGGTAATAATCTTGTCTCTTAAGTGTTACAAGATTACATATTGTTGTTAGCTTTACATGTTTGCTAGCATGAAGTATATGTGTTGAAGTTTCTTAAGTATTATGGATTGATTGTAGCCTTAAATCCAAATGTCATTTAAGCCTCGCAGTTGGATTACAATTTGGTCGCTTATTAGAATCGCCGACGTTACTTACTTCAAGATTATAGTGGTTATAATCGATCACGACTTGATGTCATGTTATGCTAACAACTTAGATTGAAATGGAAATCGGATAAGAATTGGTATTGTTACATCTCAACGTGGCGAATTGGACTAGTAGTTTGTATTAGTTTGATATCGCTCATGGGCGGAATTTTACACGCCTAGTGCGCGTAATCCCCATTGATTAATTTCATTGTTGGGCCTTAAATGTGGCGTGTTTGGGTATTGAATTCGCCTTGAAAAAGGTGGCAAAGTATGTAGAAACAAAGGAGGTCGCCCGATTTTCCGTAGAATTTAGTGACTTAGTACTTAGAATATTCTACGTTCAAGTAAGAGATTAATGGACGATTGTGGCCATTATAGGTTGAAGTACTTAGTATAGCATATTCTACTTGGAGGATGGAATAGCTATCAAGGTTGAAGTACTTTGGAGCATTTTGCTACTTGTCGATAATCGTCGCGAGGTATGTGAACCTCTTCCTTCCTTTGGCACGATTCTATGTATGGAATATACATGGTATTATTTCATGTTTCCTTCTACTCTTAGAAGTTAAGAGGTATGACAAAGTTTATGTCAAAGTTATCCTAAGTCCTTACCGAGTCTTATGGGGGATGTTGGTAAGAGCCGTTAGGAGGTACTTTGGAGCCAAGTTGACTTAGCTAATTTACGGCACGAATGAGAATAAGTATCGAGCAAGCCATCAGCTGCTAATAAAGGAAAATGTAACGAAAATTGATTATATTAAAATGAGTAGAATTCTGATCCGCATAAGCTAAGATAAGACAAAATTGTATTACATTTTCTAGATCATGGTCGCTTTAATAAGATCGTTATAATCAAGTATAATCTACTCACACTCATAAGGCATATGTGCTTAACTTAAGGGATTTACGTTATGAAGTTTTAAGACTGTGAACCTTAGACTCATAAAAAGGTTAAGAGACTAATTGTATTTTGAAAGTTAAGAGAATTGATTTGAAAGTATATAATACTTGGTTTTAAAAAGTATAAGTCTCTTGGTTATAAAAGGAATGAGTTTGTCTAAAACCATAAAGAGTTATAACGCTTTATGGGAAGTTGGTTATAACGCTTTATGGAAGGTTAAGAGAATGGTTTTCTAATAAGGTAAACAAAGAAATAACTTGAATTAAGGAAGGCAATTTGATTTAAAGGTATCACTTGCTTAAAGCTTTAAAGTAAGGGTCACTTGATTTAGAAGCCGAGAAATGTATTTATAAAAGTATAGTGACTTATGTGAAATGTACACAAGCCTTGATACTACGGGTGTTAGTATCTTGGGGTTTTATATGAAACAGACTCTTTTGAAAAGAATGGAAGTACGTAGTACTTGGGGTTAAATTCTGATTTTTATGTGTGAAACGAAAGTGTCATGAGTTTATAAAATGGAAGTCTAAGGGTTTAATGAACTTGCCTATGTTTGCTTGTGATAGCTTGAGTGCAAGTATTATATGTTTACGTTGTCGTGACTCTCACTGGAGGGACTATATTGTTGTAAGTTTACTTGACGCATCGACAGCGGTGTGATTCCACGTATGCTTCCATTATGATTGATCCTTTGACATGCTTATACGATGTCGATTCCGGCACGTGACTGGAGGCGTTAGATTCCGGATTTGTTTTATTAACCATGGCCACGCTTATACGATGCAGGATTCCGGCACGCGACTACGCTATGTACGATTATTACTCCACGGGCTAGCTCCCAAGAAGACATGTACCCACGATGAGGATTCCGGGCATGTTATATTATTACTCCACGGGCTAGCTCCCGTGAAGACCGCACCTACGATGAGGACGCCGAGGGCACGTTATGGCCATGCTTATACGATTTAGGATTCCGGCATGCGCCACGTTATATATATATATATATATATATATATATATATATATATATATATATATATATATATATATACGTGTGTTGTATATGTGCACGACAAAGGTAGGATGCCACGCGCGTCATGGTTATATGTTACACCTACTACCGCTTACAGTGATGTGGGATTCCACGGGCAGGAGATATATATATGTATTGTGTGTGTGTACGCCGGCAGTGAGGTAGGATGCCACGGGCGCGTCACATGGTTATATGTTACACTTATGACTGTCGGCAGTGATGGGGGATTCCACGGGCACGCTTTGATATTTGTGTGATTTGATCGCGTCCCAGATTGGGCCGGGTAGTATATGTGTCCCTCCATAAAGGGTCGGATTATGTTATGAAAGATAAGTAAGTATATGTTAATGAACATGACGATTTTTCCCAAGTATGTACGTAAGAAAGTGACTATAACTTTTATTGAAAATGGGAAAAGATAATAAGGTACGATTAATTTCAGACGGTAATGACACGTAGGATCCGTATGTACCCTTTTATACTTGCCCCTCGCCATTCTTTTTATACCGTTATGATTTGTTTATCGTACCTTATTCTTCCGCTCCATATTCTGCACTGTACCGACTTCTTCTGGGGCGCTCATGCCCGCAGTTTTAGGCACAGTTGGTGATCCTCGCTTCAGGATCTCGCTCGCTTTTTGGAAAAAGCTCCATTTGCTCCGAGGCTTATCTCTTGGTACAATTTTCCCGAGGTTGTAGATTCATGTATATTCAGGGTATGGCGGGGCCTGTCCCGCCATCATGTTATGTTAAAACTCTTAGGTCTGTAGTCACATATCAGGTCGGTTGTAAAGAAATGAGGCAAGCTGCCGTTTATGTATTTACTATCTGCGAGGTAGCCTTATCGCTAACTCGTTGATTTTATCCTTGTTGATTTATTTTATAAGTTTCATGTATGTTCACTGATTATCTCGATGTATACTGTAGCGTGCCTGTAGGGCACCGCATGCCCGGTCGGGTCGTGACATTAACCCAACGTACTACGTGCCTCTACTCCTTTAAAATGATTCTCTTTCAAATAAAACTTCCAAGATACTAATAATCGTAGTATCAAGTCATATCTACTTTTCACGATAAGTCACAATACTTTTTAGAAATACATTTATAGGCTTCTAAATCAAGTGACTTCTTTCTTTAAAACCTTAAGCAATTGGTACCTTTAAAACAATTTGCCCTTCTTTATTTCAAATCAATTTCTTTGCTTACATTACTGAAGAAAACCATTCTTTTAATCTTCCATAAAGTTGTTATAACCCACTTCCCATAAAGCCGTTATAACTCTTTATGACTTAGACAAATTCATTCATTTTATGACCAAGAAACTTATACTTTCAATTCAAATCACATAGCTTTCAAAATACTTCAAGTCTCTTAACTTTTAAGAAAACAAGTTTCATAACTTTAGAATGGCAAGAAATCAATACTTTCCAAATCAAGTATTCTATACTTTTAAATCAATTCATTTCTTCCTTTAAGAATCAAGTCCCATAACTTGAAAAATAAAGTCCCTTAACCTTTTAAAAATTTGAGGCTCATATTCTTAAAACTTCATACGTAAATTCTTATAAATTAAGTAACATATACTTTGGTGCGTTGTGAATAAGTTATACTTATTTATAACGATCTTAATCGAGTAGCCATGATCTAGAAAATGTAATACAATTTTGTCTTATCTTAGCTTCTATGCAGATGGAGAATTCTACTCATTTTAACTTAATTGATTGTCATTAGATTTTTCCTTTATTAACGCTGCAGTGGCTTGTTCGATTCTTATTCTCATTTGTGCCGTAACTTAGCCAAGTCATCTTGGCTCCAAATACCTCCTAACGACTCTTACCAACATCCCCCATAAGACTTGGTAAGAACTTAGGATAACTTAGACATAACCTTTACGTAGAGTAAATCAACATACATACCTCTTAACTTCTAAGAGTAGAAGGAATCATGAAATAGTACTACATGTATATTCCATACATAGAATCATGTCAAAAGAAGGAAGAGGTTCACATACCTCGCGACGATTATCGACAAATAGCAAAATGCTCCAAAGTACTTCAACCTTGATAGCTATTCCATCCTTCAAGTAGAATACGCTATACTTAGTACTTCAACCTATAATGGCCATAATACGTTCATTAACCTCTAGCTTCTAACGTAGAATATTCTAAGTGCAAGGTCACTAAATTCTACGGAAAATCGGACAGCACTTCCTTTGTTTCTACATACTTTGCCACCTTTTTCAAGGCCGAATTCAATAACCAAACGCGCCACATTTAAGACCCAACAATTCAGCTAACCAAAGGGGATTACACGCCTTAACAGGACGTGTAAAATTCCGCCCCACAAATTAATACGAAACTAGTTTAATATTTAAAGCCATTCTTGGCTAAACATATACAACAACACAAAGTCCTTTTCCAATCTTTTTCAATCCAACCTCTTAGGCCTAACATGTTATATAGTCATAAACAACTTAACAATTATAATTCCTTCTTTATATAACATGTGACGATTAAACTAATAATCCAATTGAATTGAAATCTTAATGGCTAAATCATGCAACTTTTCGGATTCCATCCAAATATTCCATAACACATATCATACTTCAAAATATAATCCACATGATCATTTCTAACTACTACAACATGAAATCTTGAATTTTAATAGCAAGACGGAGATTATTACCTCCTTAAGCTCAAAATGATCCAAAACCCTAAGTCGATCCTTAGCAACTCCAACTCCTTTTCTTGACGTTCCAATCCGCTATTTGCAACCCTTAGAAGCTTGTGAAAACTCCTCTTCTATTTCCAACTTCAAAGTTGAAGAACACTGTCACGACCCGACCTCGGGCCCGCGACTGGTGCCTTACCCCGGGCACCCTAGTGATACAACATCAGAGAAAAATCAGCGGAAATAAAAACTTAAACATGAAACAAGATAAAATAAGAAACAGGCTAACGAAACGGTTACCTTTCTGCAAATATATACCTGAACAGTTATATCCTTTTACAAACCCTGCCCACAAAGATTACTGCACTTCTAAGAATGTAACTACAACTACGACGACGTGGCCCGCCATACCCCGAATGTAAGTACTACAACAACAGGGACTATACTTCAAGATAAGCCTCCGAGAAACGGCTTCCCGAACGATCTGTGATCCTATGAGCGAGATCAACAATCGCGTGTACCTACCGCGGCGTGAACGCAGCCCCGAAAGGTCGCACAACAGTACCAGTATGTGGATCGAAAATCTGTAAATGAAATCATAATAGTCTATATAAAGCGTGAGACATGTATGATAGCAAACTACAAGATACAACATATACGGCCATTATGTCAAGTCGTGGACTCACGCCTCAAGTCATCACTCAAAATATAACAATGGGTCTCACGCCCACAACATCAATCATGCCGTGGAATTCTTCCTCACCGCCAGCCTATGATATAACAACACCAAGGAGTACACTTGAACACCAGTCCCACCTGTCATAAAACCGTGACGGCAAGTCTGGCTAACTACCGGATACCAAAGCCGCATCATCAATGCATCGGCAAGTACGAAAAGCCAACTACCGATACCAAAGCGTACTAACAATACTACATAACCATACCACGAAGATGACACGGCAAGTACGAAAGCAACTACAGATACCGCGCGCGTCACGTCGATGGGGCAAGTATGAGGCTAACTACCGATACCAAGGCGTGATCACGAGACTTCGCCACAAACTGAACGGGGCAAGTGCGAAGGCTAACTACCGGATACCAAAGCCGAAGCCACGACCGGGCAAGTACGAGTCAACCACCGATACCAAGCGTCGAATCAAGAAAACCCGTGGAGGTGGTCCATGGAACGACACTATCAAGAACCGACGGGGCAAGTACGAAGCCAACTACTGTAACCAACCCGCATCAAGAACGATCGGCAAGTACGAGGGCTAGCTACCAGATACCAAGGCCGAAACAGTAAACCTCATGGAGAGCTAGTCCATGGAACAACAATCCTAATGGAACCATACCCGTGGGCCACCCAACGTGTCAGTAGGTCCAAGGATCAAGAATAACATGACCGGCCCTCCATCGAGAGACGCGGTAACATAAGGATACAACACTTGCACAACAAGGCTATCACACGCAAACATAGGCAAGTTACACACAACTCAAGGTACTTCTATTTTATGTCAAAGTCCGGGTTTTAACCCCAAAGTACAACATACTTTAATTTTTTTCAAAAAGATCCATTTCTTTTACAAAGGTCACACGATACCCGTAGTATCAAAATAGAGTAACTATCTTTTTAAGTAAACCAAAACAATTTCCATACTTTCTTTTTAAACCGAATCACTTCTCCCTTTAAAGTCAAGTTACCATTTTAAATCCAATAAATAAACCATTCTTTTGTTTTCATAAAGTCGTTATAACTAACTTCCCATAAAGCTATTATAACACTTTATGTTTTTAACAAATTTAAGACAAGACCATGCCTTTCTTTTATACCCAAAAACTCTTCAAATTCTCAAGTCTCTTTTCTTTTAGAAATCAAGTTCCTTACTTTGGAATTTAAGAAAATTAATTCTTGTATGTAATGATTCTTATTAAAGTAGCCATGATCTATAAAATGTAATAATTTTGTCTTATCTTAGCTTCTATGCAGATGGAAGATTCTACTTGTTTTAATATGATTATTGTCATTACATTTTCCTTTATTAACGCTGCAATGGCTTGTTCGATAGTTATTCCCATTTCCGAAATCAAGTAAAACTTTATTCTTTTAAAGGCCAAGTACTCATTACTCACGAATGAGGTTTTACCACTTTTTAACACAATTAAAGTTCTTCACATTTCATATCAAGTCAAATATAAGTCAAGTCTCTTATATTTTAAAAACAATCAACCATTCTCTTACCTACATAAAGTCGTCATAATTAACTTCCCAAAAGCCATTATAACACTTTATGTTCTAAACCAACCAATTTCATTTAGCACACGTACGTCTACCGTACTACATAGTTTACAAAAATCATGCTAGAAAAGATAGGAAGAGGTTCACATACCTCGCGACGATTATCGACAATTAGCAAAATGCTCCAAAGTACTATACCCTTGCTAGCCTTTTCCACCCTTCAAGTAGAATACGCTACTCGTAGTACTTCAACCTATAAAGGTCATAAAAGGTATATTAACCTCTAGCTCTCTTCGTAGAATATTCTAAGTACAAGGTCACTAAATTCTCTGCAAAATCGAAGACTTCCTTTGTTTCTACATACTTTGCCACCTTTTTCAAGGCCGAATTCAATAACCAAACGCCACATTTAAGGCTCAATCAATTCAGCAATTACAAAGGGGATTACACACCCTACAAGACGTGTAAAATTCCGCCCCACAATTTGTTATACCCCGTATTTCCAGAGTATGTACGTGAGGACGTACGTAGAAAAGTTTGAGCCTTAAAGTTAGGCTAGGTTCGAAATTTGTACACAAGTGCCGGAAAGAGTCGTTTTTCGACGAAACGTTTTACTAAACTTGCGAAGGGAAAATTCCGGCTATATCATTTTTAATTTTTGCGGATTTTTTCCGAGAGACGAAACATTTTGGACCAACGGGAGGGTGACATGTGTCACCCTCACATTGGAAGAGCTTGGGGCGGCAACTTGGACGATTGGGTCAAGGGGAGTTGGTAGGATATTTTGTGATATTTTGGTGGTAGATGGATAAGGTGCACATGGCTTAATCTACACCTTACACTTGCCTAACACTTGGATGGATCTTGGCCATTGGTTGGCCATTCCGACCTATAAATACCCTTTGGAAGACTTCTTCATCCTAAAATCTTCCTAAGTCTTGAAAGATCTCTTCCTCCCCTTTGTGTAGTAGCTCGTCCAAAGCATCCCCTCTTTGAGAAGCCTTGGCGAGAGCCTCCCCCAGGTGAGGCTTGGCCGAGGCACCCCCTTGCCTAGTTGTCTCGTATAAATACCCCCCTTTTGTGGTATAGAAATACTCTCCAAGTATTGTTGTAATGCCCAAATACCTTAGCCCATATACCTTGTAGTACTTTCCAAAGTTACCTCTATACGTAGAGCCCGGAAATACTATTATACTTTCCCTCAGCCACAAAAACGAAACCCTAAGGAAAACCTTCATAGTCGGTTGAAGTGTTAAGTAGAAGTTGCGTAGAACTTCTAATGACAATAATCATATTAAAACCAGTAGAAACCTCCATCTGCATAGAAGCTAAGATGAGACAAAATGATATTACATTTCCTAGATCATGGCTGCTTAATAAGATTGATTATAAACAAGAATAACCTACACTCATATAAGGCATATGTTTCTCAGATTGTTTAAAAGAGAATTATATTCTTAAAATGATTAACACTATGAACTATGAAACTTTTCTAAAAATAAAGAGACCTGAGTAATTGAAATTAGGCAAACTGGAACTTTAGGGGAAAAAATGTTGTTGAAAAGGAAAGTGTTTTAGTTTACCTAAAAATGTGAGTCACTCTATTTTTATACTACGGGTATCGGGTGACCTTTACAAAAGGAATGGATCTCTTTAAAAGGAATTTAACGTACGTAGTACTTTAGGGATAAAACCCGGACTTTGATATAAAATGGAAGTACCTTGAGTTGTGTATAACTTGCCTATGCTTGTTGTTGTATAACTTGCCTATGCTTGTTATTGTGTAACTCGCCAATGCTTGTCGAGATAGCCTTTGTTGTGCAAATGTTGATATCAGGTGACTTCTTGATAAAGAATGGATCTTTTTATGAAAGTCTAGAAGTATGGTAATTTGCTTGTGCTTGCTTGTGATAGCCTGGCTGTGTGATATATTGCTACATGGACATGTCTACACCGATGCACTCGGGGCATGTGGCCACGCGCGGGGTTGATTGCGCTATATGGTTATTATTGTTACATGGCGTGTCCGCACGCACGCAGGGCACGTGGCCGTACGCGGGGTTGACCACCGGATATTGTTGTTGATGTTACATGGACATGTCTGCCGTCTGACTCGGGGCATGTGGCCATGCGGCATTGTTTTTATTGTTGCATCATGGACATGTCTGCACCGATGCAGAATTCCGGGGGCATGTGGCCATGATGCGAACATGATTGATGTTGTGGGCGTGAGACCCATAGTTATATATTGAGTGATGACTTTGAGGCGCGAGTCCTCGACTTGACTTCTTTTATGTCAGGTATCGTATTTTGGTTATCATACATGTCTCCGCTTTATATAGATTATGATTCAACCGCAGATTTTCGCCACATACTTGGTACTGTTGTCTCGACCTCCTTCGGGCTGCGTTCATGCCGCGTAGAAATCGTCGGTTGTAGATCCTCGCCATAGGATCAAAGTTCAGCGTGTTAGGAAGCCGCTTCTTGAGGCTTATCTTTTATATGTTACCCCAGTCCGTAAGTTCTTGTACATTCGTGGTATGGCGGGCCCGTCGCCATAGTTGTCATTTCATTCTTAGAGGTGTAGTATCGTTGTGGCGGGGTTGTAAAAAGTTAAAGCGTTCGGGTTTTCATGTATTTATATACGTAGGCAACCGCTTTGGTTGCTTTGCTTATATATAATATCTCTTGCTTCATGTCTTGTTTTTATGTTCACTGATTTTCTCGATGTTGTATCACTAGGGTGCCCGGTAAGGCACGACCACGGCCCGGTTCGGTCGTGACAAAAGTGGTATCGAGCGATTAATCCTCGGAAAGTGTCTGAGCCGTGTGTAGTAGAGTCTTGATTATCGGTGTGTTGTGCACCACATCTATAATCGTGAGGCTATAGGACATTTAGGATTGGTTTCCATTCTTCTCATTCGAGATCGTGCCTTAGAGCCGTGCGATAAGTTGGACCCTCCGACGATTCCTTTCCTTTACCGCTATGCCTCCGCGCAAGGCAACCCGGCCCAGTGGGCAAGGCACCGAGGAGTCGCTAGTGAGATACTGAGAGAGTACGAGGCGCAGTCGGCCATTACCCGAGACGATTGCCAGACGGCGAGTTTTGCGACGCCGCCACGGCCAGCGAGTTTAGAGTCGCTAGAAGTGGCCGATGAGACCACGAGACTGCGCCCGGTCCACGGCTGGCGAAGGTTGGGGTACAAAGAGATGGGATTCTGGCCGTGGTCGTGGCGAGATATGAGGATAAATTTGGGCCAGCGATTCGTGCACCCATGGTTCACCCAAGATCGGATAGTTTGAGGCTACAGGACTTTCGAGACGTAGCCGCGCGAGTTCTACGGTCGAGGCTCGAGGATGATCCGCAGGAGTTCATCAAGCGATTCTGACGGATCATGAGAGTGATCAAGGCTTGAGACCGAGTCGCTGGTCCTAGGTTCTCATCGCCGCATAATACCGCGATGATCGTTTGATTCGCGAGCCGTCGGGAGAGAATGCACTTCCCGTTTGGGACGAAGTTTTGGGGCATTTCTTGCACATTTCTTGCCTCCACAGATGAGAGGGCTCGGGTAAACATTTTTGATGTTGAGGCGAGCACGCGTCTGATTCGGAGTACAATGTGGAGTTCGACTCATTGGCTCAGATGCCCCGTGTAATGGAGATATGGAGGACAGAGTACACCGCTACGTTACCGGGTTAGATGACTACTTGGCAGAGGCTTGTTCGGGTGTAGCTCTTCAGCCGGGCATGGACATTTCCCGCATGCAGGCTTATGCACTTGGGTGTGAGGAGCGGAGAGGTCAACGGAATGACCAAGATCACGAAGAGGGCGAGCAGCAGGTCCTTTGGTGACTTTCGAGGCGGACCGCCTCAGCAGCATACTAGTTTTGTACCTCCGCCAGTGCATAATGGTCCTCCACAACCTTCAGGGCATCCGGATCTGAGGCGGTCGAGCTCGAGGGTTCAGATTTCCAGGGGAGTAGGGGTGTGGGCCAGATGCAGTCACCCCTACCTCGGTGTGGTCGATGTGGTAGACCGCATTTCGAGGAGTGTCGTGGTGCCAAGGGAGCTTGTTATTTTTGCGGCCAACAGGGCTATCTGGCGAGAGACTGTCCGACCAGGGGTAGCGTTGGTAGGATATCACAGACTACGGGATCAGTTGCGGGTTCTTCACCTTCCATAGCTAGGTAGGATGTTCATACACCGGCAGGCCACGGCAGAGGTCGCGGTGGAAGTTCCCAGTTTAGCAGTCCTTTGAACCGCCTATTTTCAGGTATATCCTTAACCCTCTAGAGTTTTGAATGTATTGATGTTATGATGATGTGTTTAGTGTTATATTCGGATAGCTTTGTGCTAAAATGTGATTTAGAACGTGGTAAGTTGAAAGAATAAGTGTGGGGGGCAGGGAAAGTATTAACCTTAGAGTATTACACGTTGAGACCTTAGATGTAAGGCCGTCTTGAGTACAGGATTTTGCAAGTGATCCTTGTCGGAGTGCATTTTTATGCCTAGAAAGTATTGTGGGAAGATTCCTTGGGTAGTGTAAAATGGAAGTGGTAGCTTTCATGACCTGTTTAGGTAAGATTGTTCCGGATCGGGGAATAAGAGCGTGATGCATTAAGTGGGTCGGGTTGGGGCCATGTTGAGGGCCAACCCGCGGCCTGTTTCGAGGTGGGGTCAGCTCTGGGTGGTCGGCCAGTGGTAGGTCACGAGGGTGCTAGGCCCAAGTTTAGATGACCATCGGATGAGTTCGTGGATATGTTCGACTGCGGATCGTGAAGGCCGGAATGGCCTTAAGGAGATCGAGGCTAGTAAGATGACCAAGTTTGGAGGTGGTGACTCCAAAGTTTTGGGAACCGGCGATGATCAAGTGTGAATGCGATACTAGAAGAGTTCAAGTGTTCGGGAAGGGCACAACGAGTAAGGAAGGAAGAGAACGTGTGTTATTTCGTGGCCAGGCGTGGTGTTGGCAACTTGTTAGAAGAACTTCATCGTTATCCGTCTTGAGAAGGAACATTCGGGACGAATGTTTCTAAGAAGGGGAGAATGTTATACCCCGTATTTCCAGAGTATGTACGTAAGGACGTACGTAGAAAAGTTTGAGCCTTAAAGTTAGGCTAGGTTCGAAATTTGTACACAAGTGCCGGAAAGAGTCGTTTTTAGACGAAAAGTTTTAATAAAAATTCGAAGGGAAAAATACGGCTATGTCATTTTTAATTTTTTCGGATTTTTACGAGAGACGAAACATTTTGGACCAACGGGAGGGTGACATGTGTCACCCTCACATTGGAAGAGCTTGGGGCGGCAACTTGGACGATTGGGTCAAGGGGAGTTGGTAGGATATTTTGTGATATTTTGGTGGTAGATGGATAAGGTGCACATGGCTTAATCTACACCTTACACTTGCCTAACACTTGGATGGATCTTGGACATTGGTTGGCCATTCCTTGACCTATAAATACCCCCCCCCCTTTGGAAGACTTCTTCATCCTAAAATCTTCCTAAGTCTTGAAAGCTCTCTTCCTCCCCCCCTTTGTGTAGTAGCTCGTCCAAAGCATCCCCCCCCTCTTTGAGAAGCCTTGGCCGAGAGCCTCCCCCCCCCCTTGGGTGAGGCTTGGCCGAGAGGGCACCCCCCCTTGCCTAGTTGTCTCGTATAAATACCCCCCTTTTGTGGTATAGAAATACTCTCCAAGTATTGTTGTAATGCCCAAATACCTTAGCCCATATACCTTGTAGTACTTTCCAAAGTTACCTCTATACGTAGAGCCCGGAAATACTATTATACTTTCCCTCAGCCACAAAAACGAAACCCTAAGGAAAACCTTCATAGTCGGTTGAAGTGTTAAGTAGAAGTTGCGTAGAACTTCTAAGGGTTGTTTGGAACGGATTGGAGCACTCGGAGTAGGAGCTTAACGTTGCTCAGGAGCGACTTATATACTTGGATAATTTTGGGCTCATCGAGGTAAATACTACTGTCCTTCTATTGTAATTGGGAATTACATACTGTAGTAGTATAGAAATGAAAATAAGATTCATAGAAGAGATTGAACTGTAATAGAAGGATATTACAGAATAGACTTGAACTGAAATCACATCAGAAGATTTAAGTAGAAGATTAAACTGTATTTGCAATAGACTGATAACCTTTATTGGTTGAATGTTCTGCGAGTAGCATGTGCTACTTGGAAGGTGGACAAGGCTAGCCGGGTTATAGACGTGGAGCGTTTTGCTTATAGTCGATAATCGTCGCGAGGTATGTGATTCTTCCTATACTCTTGAGCATGAAGTATTTTAAAGGAATATATATAGTACGGTAGACGTACGTGTGGCAATGTCTTTTGACTTAAGCCTGAATACTAAGAATCTTGAAGTATTTTAAAAGAGTATATATATATAGTACGGTAGACGTACGTGTGTTAACTGAATGTAGTGTCACGGCAATGTCTTTTGACTTAAGCCGGAATAATAATGATCTTGAAGTATTTCAAAAGATTTAAGAAACCTTTTTGAAAGAAGAGTAATGCTTGGTTTTAAAAAGCTTAAGAGTTATACTAGATTTATGGGAAGTTAGGTATAACGTCTAAAAGAGCTAAAAAGAATGGTTTACTGATTTTAGAAGTTAAGAGACTTGATCTTAAAAGATAAGAGACTTGACTTAATATGGATGTTTGTGTGAAACCTCATTCGTGAGTAATGAGTCCTTGGTTTTAAAAGTGAATAACGCTTTCTTGATTTCGAAATCGAATGAGTATCGACAAACCAACTGCGGCGTTAATAAAGGAAAATGTATTGAATAATAAAGTATTATTAAAACCAAGAGAAACCTCCATCTGCATAAGCTAAGATGAGACAAAATGATATTACATTTCCTAGATCATGGTTTAATAAGATTGATTATAAACAAGAATAACCTACACTCATATAAGGCATATGTTTCTCGATTGTTTAAAAGAGAATTATATTCTTAAAATGATTAAGACTATGAACTATGAAACTTTTCTAAAAATAAAGAGACTGAGTAATTGAAATTAGGCAACCGAACTTTAGGGAAAGAATGTTGTTGAAAAGGAAAGTGTTTTGGTTTACCTAAAAATGCGAGTCACTCTATTTTTATACTACGGTATCGGGTGACCTTTACAAAAGGAATGGATCTCTTTAAAAGGAATTTAACGCACGTAGTACTTTAGGATAAACCCGACCTTGATATAAAATGGAAGTACCTTGAGTTGTGTATAACTTGCCTATGCTTGTTGTTGTATAACTTGCCTATGCTTGTTGTTGTGTAACTCGCCTATGCTTGTCGAGATAGCCTTTGTTGTGCAAATATTGATATCAGGTGACTTCTGATAAAGAATGGATCTTTTATGAAAGTCTAGAAGTATGGTAATTTGCTTGTGCTTGCTTGTGATACTTTGTGTGATATATTGCTACATGGACATGTCTACACGATGAAATTCGGGGGCATGTGGCCACGCGGCGTGGTTGATTGCGATATATGGTTATTATTGTTACATGGCGTGATGCAGAATTCGGCACGTGGGCACGCGCAGGTTGACCACCCAAGATATATTGTTGTTGATGTTACATGGACATGTCCGCACCGTCACGGTCGGGGCATGTGGCCATGCGGCATTGTTTTATTGTTGCATCATGGACATGCTCGCACCGATGCGAATTCCGGGCATGTGGCCATGATGCGAACATGATTGATGTTGTGGGCGTGAGACCCATAGTTATATATTGAGTGATGACTTTTGGCGTGAGTCCCCGACTTGGCTACTTTTATGTTGTATCGTATTTTGGTTATCATACATGTCTCGCTTTATATAGATTATGATTCAAGCTGCGATTTTCGCTTAACATACTTGGTACTGTTATCGACCTCCTTCGAGCAGCGTTCATGCGCAGTAGAAATCGTCGGTTGTAGATCCTCGCCATAGGATCAATGTTCACGTGTTGGGAAGCCCCGTTTCTTGAGGCTTATCTTTTGGTATGTTACCACAGTCCGTAAGTTCTTGTACATTCGTGGTATGGCGGGGCCCCGTCCCGCCATAGTTGTCATTTCATTCTTAGAGTGTAGTAATCGCTGTGGCGTGGTTGTAAAAAGGATTAAACTATTCGGGTTTTCATGTATTTATATACAGAAGGCAACTGTTTTGGTTGGCCTGTTTATATATAATATCTCTTGCTTCATGTCTTGTTTTTATGTTCCGCTGATTTTCTCTAATGTTGTATCACTAGGGTGCCCGGTAGGCACGATCACGCCCGGGTTGGTCGTGACAAAAGTGGTATCGAGCGATTAATCCTCGGAAAGTGTCTACAGACCGTGTCTAGTAGAGTCTTGATTATCGGTGTGTTGTGCACCACATCTATAATCAGGAGGCTATAGGACATTTAGGATTGGTTTCCATTCTTCTCATTCTGAGATCGTGCCTTAGAGCCGTGCGATAAGTTGGACCCCTCTGACGTATTCCTTTCCTTTACCAGTTATGCCTCCGCGCAAACAGCCGGGCAGTGGGCAAGGCGGCGAGAGCTGCTAGTGAGATACTGAGAGGAGTACGAGCGCGAGTCGGCCATTACCCGAGAGTACTTGACGGCGAGTTTTGCGACGCCGCCAAAGACGATTTAGAGCAGCGGTGGGATGAGACCACGATACTGCGCACCTTGATCCACGGCCTAGGCGAGGAGTTGGGGTACAAAGAGATGCTCGCGATTCGGCGAGTCGTGGCAGATATGAGGATAGGCTGGACGCAGCAGTTCCGGTAGCACTCATGGTTCACCCAAGATCGGATAGTTTGAGGCTACAGGACTTTCTGAGATGTAGCGCTTGATTCTGCGTCGAGGCACGAGGATGATCGCGGGAGTTCATCCGAAGCGATTCACGGATCATGAGAGTGATCAAGGCTTGGATCCGAGTCGGTGGTCCTAGGTTCGCATCGGTCGCGTGATACCGCATGATCGTGGTTTGATTCGGGAGCTGTCGGGAGAGAATGCACTTCCACCGTTGGGATGAGTTTTGGGGCATTTCTTGCACATTTCTTGCCTCCACAGATGAGAGGGCTCGGGCCAAAATTTTTGATGTTGAGGCGAGCAGCGTCTGATTCGGAGTACAATGTGAGTTCGACTCATTGGCTCGGTATGCCCCAGAGTAATGGATATGGAGGGCCAGTACACCGCTACGTTCTGGGTTAGATGACTACTTAGCGAGGCTTGTTCGGTGTAGCTCTTCACCGGCATGGACATTTCCCGCATGCAGGCTTATGCACTTGGGTGTGAGGAGCGGAGAGGTCAACGGAATGACCAAGATCAGCGGAAGAGGGCCAGAACAGCAGGGTCCTTTGGTGACTTTCGAGGCGGACCGCCTCAGCAGCATACTAGTTTTGTACCTCCGCCCGATAGAATGGTCCTCCACAACCTTCGAGGCATCCGTGGGATTCGAAGCGGTCGAGCTCCGGTGGTTGATTTCGAGGAGTAGGGGTGTGGGCGGATCTGATCACCCCTACCTCGGTGTGGTCGATGTAGACCGCATTTCGGGAGTGTCGTGGTGCGAGGAGCTTGTTATTTTGCGGCCAACGGGGCCATCGGCGAGACTGATCGACGACTGTGGCGGTAGGATAGCACAGACTACGGGATCAGTTGCGGGTTCTTCACCTTCCATAGCTAGGTAGGATGTTCATACACCGGCAGGCCACGGCAGAGGTCGCGGTGGAAGTTCCCAGTTTAGCGGTCCTTTGAACCGCCTATTTTCAGGTATATCCTTAACCCTCTAGAGTTTTGAATATATTGATGTTATGATGATGTGTTTAGTGTTATGTTCGGATAGCTTTGTGCTAAAATGTGATTTAGAACCTGGTAAGTTGAAAGAATAAGTGTGGGGGGCAGGGAAAGTATTAACCTTAGAGCATTACACGTTGAGACCTTAGATGTAAGGTCGTCTTGAGTACAGGATTTTGCAAGTGATCCTTGTCGGAGTGCATTTTTATGCATAGAATGTATTGTGGGAAGATTCCTTGGGTAGTGTAAAATGGAAGTGGTAGCTTTCATGACCTGTTTAGGTAAGATTGTTCCGGATCGGGGAATAAGAGCGTGATGCATTAAGTGGGTCGGGTTGGGGCCATGTTGAGGGCCAACCCGCGGCCTGTTTCGAGGTGGGGTCAGCTCTGGGTGGTCCAGCCAGGTGGTAGGGTCACGAGGGTGCTAGGCCCAAGTTTAGATGACCATCGGATGAGTTCGTGGATATGTTCGACCAGAAGCGGATCGTGAAGGCCGGGAATGGCCTTAAGGGAGATTGAGGCTAGTAAGATGACCAAGTTTGGAGGTGGTGACTCCAAAGTTTTGGGAACTGAAGCGATGACTGAAGTGTGGTACGTATACTAGAAGAGTTCAAGTGTTCGAGAAGGGCACGACGGGTAAGGAAGGAAGAGAACGTGTGTTATTTCGTGGCCAGGTGTGGTGTTGGCAACTTGTTAGAAGAACTTCATCGTTATCCGTCTTGAGAAGGAACATTCGGGACGAATGTTTCTAAGGAGGGGAGAATGTTATACCTCGTATTTCCAGAGTATGTACGTGAGGACGTACGTAGAAAAGTTTGAGCCTTAAAGTTAGGCTAGGTTCGAAATTTGTACACAAGTGGGAAAGAGTCGTTTTTTGAAACGTTTTACTAAACTTGCGAAGGAAAATTCGGCTATGTCATTTTTAATTTTTGCGGATTTTTCCGAGGCGAAACATTTTGGACCAACGGAGGGTGACATGTGTCACCTCACATTGGAAGAGCAGAGCGGCAACTTGGGCGATTGGGTCAGGAGTCGGTAGGATATTTTGTGATATTTTGGTGGTAGATGGATAAGGTGCACATGGCTTAATCTACACCTTACACTTGCCTAACACTTGGATGGATCTTGGACATTGGTTGGCCATTCCTTGACCTATAAATACCCCCCCCCCTTTGGAAGACTTCTTCATCCTAAAATCTTCCTAAGTCTTGAAAGCTCTCTTCCTCCCCACCTTTGTGTAGTAGCTCGTCCAAAGCATCCCCCCCCCCTTTTGAGAAGCCTTGGTCGAGAGCCTCCCACAGGTGAGGCTTGGCCGAGGCACCCCCCTTGCCTAGTTGTCTCGTATAAATACCGCCCTTTTGTGGTATAGAAATACTCTCCAAGTATTGTTGTAATGCCCAAATACCTTAGCCCATATTCCTTGTAGTACTTTCCAAAGTTACCTCTATACGTAGAGCCCGGAAATACTATTATACTTTCCTCACCACAAAAAAACCCTAAGGAAAACCTTCATAGTCGGTTGAAGTGTTAAGTAGAAGTTGCGTAGAACTTCTAAGGGTTGTTTGGAACGGATTGGAGCACTCGGAGTAGGAGCTTAACGTTGCTCAGGAGCGACTTATACACTTGGATAATTTTGGGCTCATCGAGGTAAATACTACTGTCCTTCTATTGTAATTGGGAATTACATACTGTAGTAGTATAGAAATGAAAATAAGATTCATAGAAGAGATTGAACTGGAATAGAAGGATATTACAGAATAGACTTGAACTGAAATCACATCAGAAGATTTAAGTAGAAGATTAAACTGTATTTGCAATAGACTGATAACCTTTATTGGTTGAATGTTCTGCGAGTAGCATGTGCTACTTGGAAGGTGGACAAGGCTAGCCGGGTTATAGCCGTGGAGCGTTTTGCTTATAGTCGATAATCGTCGCGAGGTATGTGATTCTTCCTATACTCTTGAGCATGAAGTATTTTAAAGGAATGTATATAGTACGGTAGACGTACGTGTGGCAATGTCTTTTGACTTAAGCCTGAATACTAAGAATCTTGAAGTATTTTAAAAGAGTATATATATATAGTACGGTAGACGTACGTGTGTTAACTGAATGTAGTGTCACGGCAATGTCTTTTGACTTAAGCCTGAATAATAATGATCTTGAAGTATTTCAAAAGATTTAAGAAACCTTTTTGAAAGAAGAGTAATGCTTGGTTTTAAAAAGCTTAAGAGTTATACTAGCTTTATGGGAAGTTAGGTATAACGTCTAAAAGAGCTAAAAAGAATGGTTTACTGATTTTAGAAGTTAAGAGACTTGATCTTAAAAGATAAGAGACTTGACTTAATATGGATGTTTGTGTGAAACCTCATTCGTGAGTAATGAGTACTTGGTTTTTAAAAGGGAATAACGTTTTACTGATTTCGGAAATCAGAATGAGTATCGACAAACCACTGCAGCGTTAATAAAGGAAAATGTATTGAATAATAAAGTATTATTAAAACCAGTAGAAACCTCCATCTGCATAGAAGCTAAGATGAGACAAAATGATATTACATTTCCTAGATCATGGCTGCTTAATAAGATTGATTATAAACAAGAATAACCTACACTCATATAAGGCATATGTTTCTCAGATTGTTTAAAAGAGAATTATATTCTTAAAATGATTAAGACTATGAACTATGAAACTTTTCTAAAAATAAAGAGACCTGAGTAATTGAAATTAGGCAAACTGGAACTTTAGGGGAAAGAATGTTGTTGAAAAGGAAAGTGTTTTGGTTTACCTAAAAATGTGAGTCACTCTATTTTTATACTACGGGTATCGGGTGACCTTTACAAAAGGAATGGATCTCTTTAAAAGGAATTTAACGTACGTAGTACTTTAGGGATAAAACCCGGACTTTGATATAAAATGGAAGTACCTTGACTTGTGTATAACTTGCCTATGCTTGTTGTTGTATAACTTGCCTATGCTTGTTGTTGTGTAACTCGCCTATGCTTGTCGAGATAGCCTTTGTTGTGCAAATGTTGATATCAGGTGACTTCTTGATAAAGAATGGATCTTTTTATGAAAGTCTAGAAGTATGGTAATTTGCTTGTACTTGCTTGTGATAGCTTTGGTGTGATATATTGCTACATGGACATGTCTACACCGTCAGAATTCAGGCATGTGGCCATGCGCGGGGTTGATTGCCGATATATGGTTATTATTGTTACATGGCGTATGCACGTCTGCAGTCCGGGAGCGCGTGGCATGCGGCGGGGTTGACCACCCAGTATATTGTTGTTGATGTTACATGGACATATACGCCGTCACGAGTCGGGGCATGTGGCCATGCGGCATTGTTTTTATTGTTGCATCATGGACATGTCTGCACCGATGCAGAATTCCGGGGGCATGTGGCCATGATGCGAACATGATTGATGTTGTGGGCGTGAGACCCATAGTTATATATTGAGTGATGACTTTGAGGGCGTGAGTCCCTGACTTGACTGCTTTTATGTTGTGTACTGTATTTTGGTTATCATACATGTCTCCTGCTTTATATAGACTGTTATGATTCAACTGCAGTATTTTCAGTTTCACATACTTGGTACCTGTTGTACTGACCTCCTTCGGGGGGCTGCGTTCATGCCGCAGGTAGAAGTACGTCGGTTGTAGATCCTCGCTCATAGGATCAAAGTTCAGCGTGTTGGGAAGCCCCGTTTCTTCGGAGGCTTATCTTTTGGTATGTTACCCTGAGTCTGTAAGTTCTTGTACATTCAGGGGTATGGCGGGGCCCTGTCCCGCCATAGTTGTCATTTCATTCTTAAGTGCATGTAATCTTGTTGTGGCGGGGTTGTAAAAAGATTAAAGCTCGGGTTTTCATGTATTTATATACAGAAGGCAACTGTTTTGGTTGGCCTGTTTATATATAATATCTCTTGCTTCATGTCTTGTTTTTATGTTCCGCTGATTTTCTCTGATGTTGTATCACTAGGGTGCCCGGGGTAAGGCACCAGTCACGGGCCCGGGTTCGGGTCGTGACACAATTACTACCAATTAGTCCACAATTCAATCCAATTTTACACGTTATTCTCGGTTAACAACAACACTACTTCTCTTTCAATTTCTCTTTCAATTTCTATTTCAATACAAGTTGTTATTCCAACATGCTACATAGTCATATACAACATCAACAACTATAATTCCCTCTTTATATAACATGTGACAACTTATACTAATAATCAACTTGAATTCCAATCTTAAGGCTAAACATGCTAGTTTTTGGATTAGGGTTCCAATAGTCAATTCACTTATCAAACTTCATAATATACCTCATGCTTGCTAATATACAAAGCTACAACAAGTAGTAATCTTAATTACTAAAACGACAAGAATTATACCTTTACAAGCCCTTAAAATATCCAAGATTCAAAGTCGCTCCTTAGCAATTCTTAGCTCATTTCCTTAAGTTCCAATCCGCTCCAAGCACTCCTTAGAAGCCTATGAAGAACCCATCTTCAAGTTCCAACTTCAAAGTTGAAGAACTCCTTAAGTTTCCGCCTTGCGACTAATACGAAAATGCCACTTTTTCGGAATCTTTCTATTGAGATAACCTTACAACACTCTTAGGGACCTTGGGTTTAAGTCTTGTGAACAATGGAACAAAACTACAATTTTTTTTTTTTGTGGACAAGGGGTGAACCCGTGAGCTATCCCTCAAGAACAAGAAAGTGTGGAAATAATTCTAAGTGTTGAAGACTAGTCTTGCACTAGTTGGGTATATATAAAACAATGGAGGGTCAATATTATAACAAATGTGTGGCAAGGATGAAGATCACATGGATAATAGCCAAGTGGACAAGTTGACTTGGTCAATACACTCAAGCTTGAAGACTTTCATCCACAATGGTCAAATGACCATCCTAACCTTGCATTAAATCGTCCAAGACCATATGAGGGGGTGCCACGTGTCGCCCTCTCATTCGTTCATAAAATTCCGTAATCCTCGTGGGTCCCACAAAACGTAAAATTCCTCGGGTGGGCCCCACATGACAAAATCCGTAAAATATAAATTTCATAATTCTTATAAGTTCTTAAAGTCTTAAATACCAAAGTTGAGAATCCAATTCTCAATAATAAACCTCTTTCCTTCACGAAGTTCGGAAACTTTTCCGTCGAAAAATCACATCTTTCTTCTATTCCAATTTTAATGTCGTATTCTCATACGTATGTCCTCACATACATACCCTGGAACTACGGGGTGTAACAAACACCTTGGGTTTTCGCCTTGCGACTAACGTAAAAATGCGGTTTTTCCGGGATCTTTCTATTGAAATATCCTTACAATACCCTTAGGGACCTTGGGTTAAAGTATTGTGAATAATGGAACAAAATTACAAATTTTTCTTGTGGCTAAATGGACAAAGCCGAGAGATCCCTCTAGCTCTTCAAGGTTCTCTAATTTTTTCTAAGTGTTGGAAGACAAGTCTTGCTACTAGTGTGCTTATATAATACATTGGAGGGTCTATATTATAACACTTGTAAAGTTTGGAGGGAAGAGATCAAGCCAAGTGGCCCTTGGACTTAGTCAACAATATCAAGTTGTTAATTAGCAAGACTTTGTCATCTATACATTGGTCAAATGACCATTTTACCCTTGCTTCAATTTAGTCCAAGACCAATGTGGGGGGGTGCCACGTGTCGCCCTCCCATTCGTCCATAAAATTCCGTAACCCTCGTGGGTCCCACAAAACGTAAAATTCTTTGGGTGGGCCCCACGTGACCAATTCCGTAAAAATAAATTTCCAAAATGATAATAAGTTCCATACTCTTCAATTAATGCATTTTGAGAATCTAATTCTCACCAACGAACATTTCTCCTTTCCGACGTTCGGAAGTTTTTCCGTCGGAAAAACAATTCTTCCTTTCGTACCAATTTCAAGTCTTGTGTTTCTTACGTACATTCTCTTAAACATGTCCTGGACTTACGGGGTCCACACGACCTATGCGGGTGGATACAGCCTATGCGAGGAAGTTACCTCATTGCGGGTCCACAGGACCTATGCGGGTGAAATAGTCCCAGGAGTAGGATTGCTTAATGTTACTACAGGCGGGTGGCCCTACGTTGATCATGAGCCTCCTATTTTTATGCAGTAAAGTATACTCTTGTTTACTCTCATTGTTAGTAAGGCACAATGTACTGTTATTTGAGTTATCATACATGTCTCCAGCTTTATTTTGGACTTATGATTTCATTACAGTACTTTCAGTTTCACATATTTGGTACATGTTGTACTGACCTCCTTCGGGGGGCTGCGTTCATGCCGCAGGTAGAGTATACAGGTTGCTGATCCTCACTCTTAGGATCACTGTTCAGCTGTTGGGAAACTCCTTTACTCCGGAGGCTGATCTCTTGTATGGTCGGTTGTTGTATATTCAGGGGTATGGAAGGGCCCTGTCCCGTCACAGTTGTTATTCTTAGAGGTCTGTAGTCATATCTTGTGGACTTGGGTTGTAAAGAAATGAAAGAGTTGTACCATTTTATTATGGATTTTGTATATTTTACGGAAGGTGGCCTCATCGGCTAGCATGTTGTTATTTAATGTCTAAGTATTATGGGAGTTGTGTATGTTCATTGCTATTCTACGATGTATACGAAAGGGGTGCCAGTAGGGCACCGATCGCGAGGCAGGGGTAAGGTTGTGACAATAGTGGTATCAGAGCAGTTAGTCCTCGGAAAGTGTCTACAGACCGTGTCTAGTAGAGTCTTGATTATCGGTGTGTTGTGCACCACATCTATAGTCAGAAGGCTGCAGGACATTTAGGATTGGTTTCCATTCTTCTCACTCTGAGATCGTGCGATAGAGCTGTGTGGTTAGGGTCGTCTCTCCCTAACAAGTTATGTTATTTGCGCCACGAAATGCGTGATGACCAGGAAAGATTATGTGGATTGCGTATCCAGGTTGGTAATGTTTGTAGTATAGTTGGTATTGTGACATACAGCTATACGGATTATGTATAAGGGTCGGACGCGTGTTGCCTAGAATGATTTTAGGTTACCAGGATTTGGTAAGGACTAAATAATATCGGGAAGGTATGAAACAGTTTAATGAATTCTCATCAAATTTTACGTACTAATTTAAGATAATTAGGAAATGATGAGTTGTCTAAGAAGGTAATGGACCCTTAAGAAGTTATAATAAAGCGACTTAATGGGAGACTATGTGAGTAACTTAAGCTACGTGGTATGCTTAAGGGAATGGTACGGATGAGACCCGTATGGAGTAAATATGGTTGTTGTGATCAAGACAACACGATTATGGTATTATGAGAAGTTATTGTACCCGGTTATGAGGGAACTAATAAGGTAGGCTTGGAACATGGAAATTGCGAACCTACGAATGTTGATAACCGCCGAGACCTTAGGTATATAAGGCCTTCTCGGGTAGTAAAAGTTTAAGTCAGACCAAGGATAAGAGTTAAGTACGACGCCGAGTCGGGTTGAGGGCCTATTAAGGGTCGCCCCATAGCCTGTAATGGAATGGGATCAGTTGGTAGTAGTCCCGCTACGTGACAGGGTCACGAGGGTGCAAGGCCCGAGTCTAGTTAATCGTTTTACGGGTTCATGGATGCATTCCACCGGAACCAGGTTGTGAGAGCTGGAAATGGCCTTATATTGTTTAATTTTGTAACTCCAAAGATTGGAGGCCAGATTTAGTATGAAGGTTATGTACGTATGTTAGTATAAGTTGGGAAGTACGGAAAGAGTACGACCAGTGAGAAAGAGAGCAACCAAGTGTAAGGAAATAGAACCTGAATCCATAAGAACCTTTCGAGGTGACTACACCTGTGAGTGTTGGGTGATAGCTGAGCGGGTAGATAATAGTTGTCGGTAACGATACAGTCGTTGGACCCTAACAAACCTAGCAGAGCTGTTATGACAGACGTTGAGGTCATTATGAGCACGGACTAGTTGGCCTCTTGTTATGCCAACATTGACTGCAGAGAGAGTTGGGCTCGATTCGGGTTTCCTGGTAAGCCGGTTATCGAGTGGGAAGGAAGAGAAGTAGTGGTAACCAGTGAATTATCCTTCCTTCTTTGACATCATTGTTTTTAATAAGTCTGTGTGACTTGTTCATTTGAGGTAAGTTGATGCAAAAGGTAATTAATACTGGAATTTGAAGAAATTTTATGTTAAGTGCCCTTGGAGGTACTTGGAATTGGTTTGGTGTGGCGGTCAGGGCCACGACCTTCCAGATAAGTTCAGGATAGCGCCCAAGCAAGAATAAGATAAGTACGAGTGTTGCCTATGGAAAACAGAAGACATCTTTGGTAGGTTTTGAAAATCTACACAATTTTAAGGAGGTTCTTGATGATTAGATATTTATAGGATCGCAAGAGGACCCGGTGATTAGGGTTGTGACTCCAAGGAAAGTTTATTTAAGGGAGATAAGTTCTCTCCCCTACGTAAAAGGATAGTTTTACATATTATGGGGTATGTGTACCCCTGTTGTTAAACGAAGGATAAGAGACTGGTAAGGTCTTCGGTATCGTCATGCCATAGGTCACAGTTTTAGATAACCGTGGGACAAGTATTGTGTTGGGGTAATTAAGAAAGACGTACGAAATGGTCGAGGAAGTGTCGTAAGGATATAAATGCAGGTAGTACGCATGTATGAAACTGTACGATTATGGATCAAGATAGAAATACTTTTGCTAATAATAAGCATAAGGTAAGGTTATGACCAGAATGATAAAAGAAAATACAACTATGGTTATGTAAGTTGCGAGATATGTTTACCCCGGACGATTAAAGACCATTAGTAGATAATGGCGATAGAACACCTCGAGGAAAGGTGGTAGCATCTGTCTTGTGAGAAAGATAGTAAGAAAATACGGAGGGTAAGGGACATCACGACGCGACCGGGCGGCGGTGCCTACACAGGCACCACTATACTTATACAACATAATAAAGCTGCGGAAGATAAATAACACTTTTTAAAAAACTAAGGCCAAGCCGATAAAGTGCCATAACATAAAAATTACGAAAGGGTCTACTGTTAACAATGTAAAAACAACTCTAGCCTTGATCCAGCCACGGATGAATCTGGACCTCTAAGATTTAGACCAATTCTATGGACGGAACGGGGCCGCCCGTACCACGAATATACATAACCATGGACAAGCTCAGGAATATTGGAGCCGTCTCAAAATCTTTGAAGGGATCCTAAGCTCGCGGATCCACAAATGTGTACCTAAACTGCGGACATGAGCGGCCCCGAAGAAGTCGATTACAATAGGTACCAGAATATGGAGCGAAAAATAAGGTGCGATGACAAATCATAAGCGTACAAAATAATGACGAGGGCAAGTATAAAGAAAGGTAAATACCGGATCCTACCGTGTCATTTCCATCTCGTGAACTTAATCGTACCTTATTATCTTTTCCCATTTTTCCATAAGAGTATAGTCAAATTCTTACGTACATACTTAAGAAAACTCATCAAGTTCATAAAAATATAACTTACGTATCTTGCATAACCTAATCCGTCCCTTTATGGAGGAACGCCTATACTGTCGGCCCAATCTGGGACGCGATAGAGTCACATAAGTCTGCCCATAAAGGTATACTGCCCGGCCCAATATGGGACGCGATAAAATCACATAAGTCTGCCCATAAAGGTATACTGCATAAAAATAGGAGGATCATGATCAAAACAGGGTCCCTCGCCCGTAGTATCGATAAGCAATCCTACTCCTAGGACTATTTCACCCGCATAGGTCCTGTGGACCCGCATGAGGTATTCCTCGCATAGGTTGTACCCGCCCTCATGGGACTATTTCACCCGCATAAGCCCATAAGGACTCGCATAAGGTATTCCTCGCATCATGGGTAGCAAATCCACGGAACAGGTGGTATAACGTCTTGGGGGTTTACCCCTCATTTATACTCTTACCCTGAAGAAGGTGGTATAACGTCTTGGGGGTTTACCCCTTATTTATACTCTTACCCTAACTAAACCGGCCATCATACATAACATAAGCCCTACCGGCTTATCATACATAACATAAGCACTCTGAGCTTATCATACATAACATAAGCACTACCGACTTATCATACATAACATAAGCACCACCGGCTTACCATACATAACATAAGCACCACCGGCTTATCATACATTACATAAGCAAGTTAAGAAATCCCCTAACTTCTTATTAGGTTGTTCATATACACTCTCATTTTTGTTTACTTAAGGCACTAACATGTCATTATAAAATCCGGGAATTTAACCCAACGTACTACGTGCCTCTAACCCTTTAAAATGATTCTCTTTCAAATAAAACTTTCAAGATACTAATAACCGTAGTATCAAGTCATATCTACTTTTCAAGACAAGTAACAATACCTTTTAGAAATACATTTATAGGCTTCTAAATCAAGTGACTTCTTTCTTTAAAACCTTAAGCAATTGGTACCTTTAAAACAAATTGCCCTTCTTTATTTCAAATCATTTCTTTGCTTACATTACTGAAGAAAACCATTCTTTTAATCTTCCATAAAGTTGTTATAACCAACTTCCCATAAAGCCGTTATAACTCTTTATGTCTTAGACAAATTCATTCCTTTTATGACCAAGAAACTTATACTTTCAATTCAAATCAAATAGCTTTCAAAATACTTCAAGTCTCTTAACTTTTAAGAAAAAAAGTTTCTTAACTTTAGAATGGCAAGAAATCAATACTTTCCAAATCATGTATTCTATACTTTTAAATCAATTCATTTCTTCCTTTAAGAATCAAGTCCCATAACTTGAAAAATAAAGTCCCTTAACCTTTTAAAAATTTGAGGTTCATAGTCTTAAAACTTCATACGTAAATTCTTATAAATTAAGTAACATATACTTTGGTGCGTTGTGAATAAGTTATACTTATTTATAACGATCTTAATCGAGTAGCCATGATCTAGAAAATGTAATACAATTTTGTCTTATCTTAGCTTCTATGCAGATGGAGAATTCTACTCATTTAAACTTAATTGATTGTCATTACATTTTCCTTTATTAACGCTGCAGTGGCTTGTTCGATTCTTATTCTCATTTGTGTTGTAACTTAGCCAAGTCAACTTGGCTCCAAATACCTCCTAACGACTCTTACCAACATCCCCCATAAGACTTGGTAAGAACTTAGGATAACAGACATAACCTTTCGTAGAGTAAATCAACATACATACCTCTTAACTTCTAAGAGTAGAAGGAATCATGAAATAGTACTACATGTATATTCCATACATAGAATCATGTCAAAAGAAGGAAGAGGTTCACATACCTCGCGACGATTATCGACAAATAGCAAAATGCTCCAAAGTACTTCAACCTTGATAGCTATTCCATCCTTCAAGTAGAATACGCTATACTTAGTACTTCAACCTATAATGGCCAAAATACGTCCATTAACCTTTAGCTTCGAACGTAGAATATTCTAAGTGCAAAGTCACTAAATTCTACGGAAAATCGGACATCACTTCCTTTGTTTCTACATACTTTGCCACCTTTTTCAAGGCCGAATTCAATAACCAAACACGCCACATTTAAGGCCCAACAATTCAGCTAACCAAAGGGGATTACACGCCTTAACAGGACGTGTAAAATTTTTCCCCAAAACCATACCAAAACAGCCCCTAAAACAGTCCATAATTACTATAACGAGGGTGGAATGTGAGGCCTTTCAACGCCTTTCCACACCCTTATTCCTTCGGGGTTTTCATTAGCAATCTATTACATTAAACATGAAATATAGGGGCTGATTTTCCAGCATACAACACGTCTAAAGCAGTCCCTAAAAACTGCACGACAATATCCAACAGTTTTATAGATTCTACGGCAACAACTAAAATCCGATAAATCTTTCCTTAATCCTTTTTATTCCAATTCGAGTTCCAAAACATCTACATAAGTTATAACAACTTATTAACAACAATATTAATCCATTATAACATGCAATAGGTGAAGATAACAACGACAATAACCAACGAATTCCATTTACACCAAATCTGTCCCAAATCGGTTTTAGCCCCAAAAAATGGCTCAAACACTTTTTATTCTTCATTCTTTTTAACACAAGTTCATCCATACATTATAACAATAAGTAATATCCAATTACTTTAAAAGAAGAAGGACTTTTACCTCATTTTTTGCCCAAAAACGCCCCAAAACAGTCCGGTCTTTATTGGTCCACAGTTTTCGTTTCGCTCCACTTCTTCAAGTTCCAATCACATATATGTATCCCCTACAACCTTAGGATCAACTTCTCTTCACGTTTCACTTCCAAAAAGTCGACGGAAAACCCCTAGGGTTTCATTCTATTTTCGGCCCAACCTAGATTTAGGGGTTAAGGGTGCTTAATCTTGGAAAGAAAATACTTTGATCTTGATCTTGTCTTTGGATATGGGGATTTCGAATTGCTCTAGGTTTTTGGAGAGATGAGGGTTTGTATGGATGAATATCTTTTGTTCTAAGTCTTCAAGACTTATCTATATAAAGGTGTGTGGAGTCTTCATAAGACAAGTGGGGAGGGCACTTGCTAACCTCCTATTGGCCAAGTATTTCTTCACAAAATATTTCATCCACACTTAGTTATTTTTCATCCCATTTCGATGGACATGTAACATAGTATACCAAGACTTAATAAATCCACTAAGTCCATAATTCTAATGAAAAATAATTCCATTACTAGAATTAATTCTTGTCATCACATTAAACTCGAAAATTTTCCGTATAAGGAAATGTAAAATCCTTTCCTTTCGACATTCCAATCTTAATTCTATAATCATGTTCTTGAATTACGGGGTGTAACATTCTTCCCCCCTTAGAAACATTAGTCCCGAATGTTCTTTGAGTCCAATTTAATTAGATAGCGACATAGTCTCCCTTTACTACACCGCCCATACAACATATGCCACCCATGGCCGCATAATACTTATACTAAAATGTCAACCTTGGCACTCACGAAGCCAACTAGCCCATACTCATAATGACCTCAAAGTCTGTCATAATCCTCTCAACTAGGTCTACTAAGTGCGGCATTTGTATCATCAGGAAAATCTCATATTCCGCTCATTCTCACCGCTTTACTCACGGGTGTAGTTACCTCAAAAGGTTCTTATGGATTCGGGCTCTATTCCTTTACACTTGGTTGTTATCTTTCTTACTGGTCGTACTCTTTCCGTACTTCCAACTCATACTAGCATACATACATAACTTCCATACCGATTCTGGCCTCTAATCTTTGGAGTCACTCTTTTAAACAACATAAGGCCATTTCCGAGCTCCGACCTGGTTTCGGTGGGCAACGTCCACGAACCAGTAAAACAATTAACTAGACTTGGGCTTTGCACCCTCGTGACCCTATCACGTAGCGGAACTACTACCAACCGATCCCACTCCATTTCAAACTATGAGGCGACCCGTAATAGGTCCTCAACCCTACTCCGCATCGCACTTAACTCATATCCTTGGTCTGACTTAAAATCTTATTGCCAGAGAAAGCCTTATATATCTAAGGTCTCGCGATTATCAATATTCTTAGGCTCATGATTCCCATGCTCCAAGCCTACCTTACCATCCCCATAGCGGGTACAATAACTTCACAATACCATAATCGTGTCGTCTTGATCAACATGACCCTTACTTACTCTATACGGATCTCATCCGTACAATCCTCTTACGCACCACGTAGCTTAATCTATTAACACGACATTTCATTAAGTTTCTTAACATGACTTCTTAAGGGTCCACTTGCTCCTTTCCCAATTATCCCAAAATAAAACATAAGACCTTGGCGAGAAATCATTAACTGTTCCATACCTTCCCGGTATCTAGTTAGTCTTTACCAACTCCTGGTAATCTAAAATTATTCTAGGAAACACGCGTCTGACCCTCATACATAACTTCGTATAATTGTATGTCACAATGCCAACTATACTATAATCATTACCAACGGATCGCAATCCATAGTCGCTTCAGGTCATGCTGCCTTTATCGTAGGCTGCGATCAACATAACTCGTTAGGGAGAGGCGACCTAACAACACGACTCTGTCATACGATCTCGAGTGAGAAGAATGAAACCAATCTTAAATGCCTGCGGCCTCGATTATAGATGTGGTGCACAACATGCGATAATCAAGACTACTAGACACGGTGCGTAGACACTTTCAGAGGACTAAGCGCTCGATACCACTTTTGTCACGACCGACCGGGCGCGGCGGTGCCCTACACAGGCACCGCATACTCATCTGACATAATAAGCTGCGGAAGATAAATAACACTTTTTTAAAAAACTAAGGCCGCCGATAAAGGCTGCCATAACATAAAAATTACGAAAAGTCTCTGATGTTTAACAATGAAAAACAACTCTAGCTTGATCCGGCCGGATGAATACGGACCTCTAAGATTTGGACGATGCTTTATGACGGGACGGGGCCCGTACCACTGAATATACATAACCATGACGACAAGCTCGGAACATTGGAGCCGTCTCAAAATCTTTGAGCGGGATCTAAGCTCGCGGATCCACAATGGCGTGTACCTAAACTGCGGACATGAGCGCGGCCCAGAAGAAGTCGATCACAACAGTGCAGAATATGGAGCGAAAAATAAGTGCGATAACAAATCATAAGCGTACAAAAGAATGGCGAGGGCAAGTATAAAGAAAGGGTAAATACCGGATCCTCAAGTGTCATTTCCATCTCGTGAACTTAATCGTACCTTATTATCTTTTCCCATTTTTCCATAAGAGTATAGTCAAATTCTTACGTCATCTTAGAAAACTCATCAAGTTCATAAACATATAACTTACGTATCTTGCATAACCTAATCAGTCCCTTTATGGAGGCGCTTTATCTTGTCGGCCCAAATGCGGGGCCGATAAATCATATAAGTCTGCCCATAAAGGTATACTGCCCGGCCCAATATGGGACGCGATAAAATCACATAAGTCTGCCCATAAAGGTATACTGCATAAAAATAGGAGGATCATGATCAAAACAGGGTCCCCCACCCGTAGTATTGATAAGCAATCCTACTCCTGGGACTATTTCACCCGCATAGGTCCTGTGGACCCGCATGAGGTATTCCTCGCATAGGCTGTACCCGCCCGCGTGGGACTATTTCACCGCGTAAGCCCGGAAGGACTCGCGTGAGGTATTCGCCGCGTCATGGGTAGCAAATCCACGGAGCAATTGGTATAACGTCTTGGGGTTTACCGCCATTTATACTCTTACCACGAAGAAGGTGGTATAACGTCTTGGGGTTTACCCTTATTTATACTCTTACCCTAACTAAACCTGGCATCATACATAACATAAGCCCTAGGCTTATCATATATAACATAAGCACTACTGACTTATCATACATAACATAAGCACTACCGACTTATCATACATAACATAAGCACCACCTCTTAAACCATAACATAAGCACCATTTTATCATACATTACATAAGCAAGTTAAGAAATCCCTAACTTTATTAGCTTGTTCATATACTCTCATTTTGTTTACTTAAGGCACTAACATGTCATTATAAAATCAGAATTTAACCCAACGTACTACGTGCCTCTACTCCTTTAAAATGATTCTCTTTCAAATAAAACTTCCAAGATACTAATAACCGTAGTATCAAGTCATATCTACTTTTCAAGACAAGTCACAATACCTTTTAGAAATACATTTATAGGCTTCTAAATCAAGTGACTTCTTTCTTTAAAACCTTAAGCAATTGGTACCTTTAAAACAATTTGCCCTTCTTTATTTCAAATCATTTCTTTGCTTACATTACTGAAGAAAACCATTCTTTTAATCTTCCATAAAGTTGTTATAACCAACTTCCCATAAAGCCGTTATAACTCTTTATGTCTTAGACAAATTCATTCCTTTTATGACCAAGAAACTTATACTTTCAATTCAAATCACATAGCTTTCAAAATACTTCAAGTCTCTTAACTTTTAAGAAAAAAAGTTTCTTAACTTTAGAATGGCAAGAAATCAATACTTTTCAAATCAAGTATTCTATACTTTTAAATCAATTCATTTCTTCCTTTAAGAATCAAGTCCCATAACTTGAAAAATAAAGTCCCTTAACCTTTTAAAAATTTGAGGTTCATAGTCTTAAAACTTCATACGTAAATTCTTATAAATTAAGTAACATATACTTTGGTGCGTTGTGAATAAGTTATACTTATTTATAACGATCTTAATCGAGTAGCCATGATCTAGAAAATGTAATACAATTTTGTCTTATCTTAGCTTCTATGCAGATGGAGAATTCTACTCATTTTAACTTAATTGATTGTCATTACATTTTCCTTTATTAACGCTGCAGTGGCTTGTTCGATTCTTATTCTCATTTGTGTTGTAACTTAGCCAAGTCAACTTGGCTCAAAATACCTCCTAACGACTCTTACCAACATCCCCCATAAGACTTGGTAAGAACTTAGGATAACTTAGACATAACCTTTACGTAGAGTAAATCAACATACATACCTCTTAACTTCTAAGAGTAGAAGGAATCATGAAATAGTACTACATGTATATTCCATACATAGAATCATGTCAAAAGAAGGAAGAGGTTCACATACCTCGCGACGATTATCGACAAATAGCAAAATGCTCCAAAGTACTTCAACCTTGATAGCTATTCCATCCTTCAAGTAGAATACGCTATACTTAGTACTTCAACCTATAATGGCCATAATACGTCCATTAACCTTTAGCTTGAGCGTAGAATATTCTAAGTGCAAAGTCACTAAATTCTACGGAAAATCGGACAACACTTCCTTTGTTTCTACATACTTTGCCACCTTTTTCAAGACCGAATTCAATAACCAAACACGCCACATTTAAGGCCCAACAATTCAGCTAACCAAAGGGGATTACACGCCTTAACAGGACGTGTAAAATTTTGCCCCAAAAACATACCAAAACAGCCCCTAAAACAGTCCATAATTACTATAACGAGGGTGGAATGTGAGGCCTTTCAACGCCTTTCCACACCCTTATTCCTTCGGGGTTTTCATTAGCAATCTATTACATTAAACATGAAATATAGGGGCTGATTTTCCAGCATACAACACGTCTAAAGCAGTCCCTAAAAACTGCACGACAATATCCAACAGTTTTATAGATTCTACGGCAACAACTAAAATCCGATAAATCTTTCCTTAATCCTTTTTATTCCAATTCGAGTTCCAAAACATCTACATAAGTTATAACAACTTATTAACAACAATATTAATCCATTATAACATGCAATAGGTGAAGATAACAACGACAATAACCAACGAATTCCATTTACACCAAATCTGACCCAAATCGGTTTCAGCCCCAAAAATGGCTCAAACACTTTTTATTCTTCATTATTTTTAACACAAGTTCATCCATACATTATAACAATAAGTAATATCCAATTACTTTAAAAGAAGAAGGACTTTTACCTCATTTTTTGCCCAAAAACGCCCCAAAACAGTCCGGTCTTTATTGGTCCACAGTTTTCGTTTCGCTCCACTTCTTCAAGTTCCAATCACATATATGTATCCCCTACAACCTTAGGATCAACTTCTCTTCACGTTTCACTTCCAAAAAGTCGACGGAAAACCCCTAGGGTTTCATTCTATTTTCGGCCCAACCTAGATTTAGGGGTTAAGGGTGCTTAATCTTGGAAAGAAAATACTTTGATCTTGATCTTGTCTTTGGATATGGGGATTTCGAATTGCTCTAGGTTTTTGGAGAGATGAGGGTTTGTATGGATGAATATCTTTTGTTCTAAGTCTTCAAGACTTATCTATATAAAGGTGTGTGGAGTCTTCATAAGACAAGTGGGGAGGGCACTTGCTAACCTCCTATTGGCCAAGTATTTCTTCACAAAATATTTCATCCACACTTAGTTATTTTCATCCCATTTCGATGGACATGTAACATAGTATACCAAGACTTAATAAATCCACTAAGTCCATAATTCTAATGAAAAATAATTCCATTACTAGAATTAATTCTTGTCATCACATTAAACTCGAAAATTTTCCGTATAAGGAAATGTAAAAATCCTTTCCTTTCGACATTCCAATCTTAATTCTATAATCATGTTCTTGAATTACGGGGTGTAACATTCTTCCCCCCTTAGAAACATTCGTCCCCGAATGTTCTTTCGGAGTCCAATTTAATTAGATAGCGACATAGTCTCCCTTTACTACACCCTTCATACAACATATGCCACCCATGGCCACATAACAATACTTATACTAAAATGTCAACCTTGGCACTCACGAAGCCAACTAGCCCATAATCATAATGACCTCAAAGTCTGTCATAATCCTCTCAACTAGGTCTACTAGGGTCTGACGACTGTATCATCACCGGGAAAATCTCATATTCCCGCTCAGCTACCACCCCACACACTCACGGGTGTAGTTACCTCGAAAGGTTCTTATGGATTCAGGCTCTATTCCTTTACACTTGGTTGTTATCTTTCTTACTGGTCGTACTCTTTCCGTACTTCCAACTCATACTAGCATACATACATAACTTCCATACCGATTCTGGCCTCTAATCTTTGGAGTCACTCTTTTAAACAACATAAGGCCATTTCCGACTCCCACAACCTGGTTCGGTGGAGCGCGTCCACGAACAGTAAAACAATTAACTAGACTTGGGCCTTGCACCCTCGTGACCCTATCACGTAGCGGAACTACTACCAACCGATCCCACTCCATTTCAAACTATGAGGCGACCCGTAATAGGTCCTCAACCCGACTCCGCATCGGACTTAACTCATATCCTTGGTCTGACTTAAAATCTGATTGCCAGAGAAAGCCTTTTATATCTAAGGTCTCGGCAGTTATCAATATTCTTAGGCTCGCAATTCCCATGCTCCAAGCCTACCTTACCAGTCTCCCCGTAAACGGGTACAATAACTTCTTACAATACCATAATCGTGTCGTCTTGATCACCACAACCCTTACTTACTCTATACGGATCTCATCCGTACAATCCTCTTACGCACACCACGTAGCTTAATCTATTAACACGGCATTCCATTAAGTTTCTTAACATGACTTCTTAAGGGTCCACTGCCTTATCAGACAGTTCATCCTTTCCCAATTATCAAAAAATAAAATAAAACATAAGACCTTGGCGAGAATTCATTAACTGTTCCATACCTTCCCGGTATCTAGTTAGTCTTTACCAACTCCTGGTAATCTAAAATTATTCTAGGCAACACGCGTCTGACCCTCATACATAACTTCGTATAATTGTATGTCACAATGCCAACTATACTATAATCATTACCAACCTGGATACGCAATCCACATAGTCCTTCCTGGGTCACTGCTGCCTTTATCGTAGCTGCAATCAACATAACTCGTTAGGGAGAGACGACCCTAACAACACAGCTCTATCGCACGATCTCAGAGTGAGAAGAATGGAAACCAATCTTAAATGCCCTGCAGCCTCCTGATTATAGATGTGGTGCACAACACACCGATAATCAAGACTCTACTAGACACGGTCTGTAGACACTTTCCGAGGACTAACTGCTCTGATACCACTTTTGTCACGACCAGGCCGGGCGCGGTGCCCTACAGGCACCGCTTATACTCATACAACATAATAAACTGCGGAAGATAAATAACACTTTTTTTAAAAAACTAAGGCCAAGCCGATAAGGCTACCATAACATAAAAATTACCCGAAAAGTGCTACATTTATGATGTAAAAACAACTCTAGCCATCCATTACGGATGAATCTGCACCTCTAAGATTTGGACCAATGCTATGACGGGACAGGGCCGTACCCACGAATATACATAACCATGACGACAAGCTCGGAACATTGGAGCCGTCTCAAAATCTTTGAACAGGATCCTAAGCTCGCGGATCCACAACTGTGTACCTAAACCTGCGGACATGAACGCAGCCTCAAGGGGTCGATAACAAAGTAGAATATGGAGCGAAAAATAAGGTCTGATAACAAATCATAACTGTACAAAAGAATGACAGGGGCAAGTATAAAGAAAGGGTAAATACCAGATCCTACCGTGTCATTTCCATCTCGTAAACTTAATCGTACCTTATTATCTTTTTCCCATTTTTCCATAAGAGTATAGTCAAATTCTTACGTACATACTTAAGAAAACTCATCAAGTTCATAAACATATAACTTACGTATCTTGCATAACCTAATCCGTCCCTTTATGGAGGAACGCTTATACTGTCGGCCCAATCTGGGATGCGATAGAGTCACATAAGTATGCCCATAAAGGTATACTTCCCGGCCCAATATGGGACGCGATAAAATCACATAAGTCTGCCCATAAAGGTATACTGCATAAAAATAGAATGATCATGATCAAAACAGGGTCCCTCGCCCGTAGTATTGATAAGCAATCCTACTCCGGGGACTATTTCACCCGCATAGGTCCTGTGGACCCGCATGAGGTATTCCTCGCATAGGCTGTACCCTCCCGCATGGGACTATTTCACCCGCATAAGCCCATAAGGACTCGCATGAGGTATTCCTCGCATCATGGGTAGCAAATCCACGGAACAGGTGGTATAACATCTTGGGGGTTTACCCCTCATTTATACTCTTACCCTGAAGAAGGTGGTATAACGTCTTGGGGGTTTACCCCTTATTTATACTCTTACCCTAACTAAACCGGCCATCATACATAACATAAGCCCTATCGGCTTATCATACATAACATAAGCACTACCGACTTATCATACATAACATAAGCACTACCGACTTATCATACATAACATAAGCACCACCGCACTATACATAACATAAGCACCACCGCTTATCATACATTACATAAGCAAGTTAAGAAATCCCTAACTTCTTATTAGCTTGTTCATATACACTCTCATTTTGTTTACTTAAGGCACTAACATGTCATTATAAACCCGAATTTAACTCAACGTACTACGTGCCTCTACTCCTTTAAAATGATTCTCTTCAAATAAAACTTCCAAGATACTAATAACCGTAGTATCAAGTCATATCTACTTTTCAAGACAAGTCACAATACCTTTTAGAAATACATTTATAGGCTTCTAAATCAAGTGACTTCTTTCTTTAAAACCTTAAGCAATTGGTACCTTTAAAACAATTTGCCCTTCTTTATTTCAAATCATTTCTTTGCTTACATTACTGAAGAAAACCATTCTTTTAATCTTCCATAAAGTTGTTATAACCAACTTCCCATAAAGCCGTTATAACTCTTTATGTCTTAGACAAATTCATTCCTTTTATGACCAAGAAACTTATACTTTCAATTCAAATAACATAGCTTTCAAAATACTTCAAGTCTCTTAACTTTTAAGAAAACAAGTTTCTTAACTTTAGAATAGCAAGAAATCAATACTTTCCAAATCAAGTATTCTATACTTTTAAATCAATTCATTTCTTCCTTTAAGAATCAAGTCCCATAACTTGAAAAATAAAGTCCCTTAACCTTTTAAAAATTTGAGGTTCATAGTCTTAAAACTTCATACGTAAATTCTTATAAATTAAGTAACATATACTTTGGTGCGTTGTGAATAAGTTATACTTATTTATAACGATCTTAATCGAGTAGCCATGATCTAGAAAATGTAATACAATTTTGTCTTATCTTAGCTTCTATGCAGATGGAGAATTCTACTCATTTTAACTTAATTGATTGTCATTACATTTTCCTTTATTAACGCTGCAGTGGCTTGTTCGATTCTTATTCTCATTTGTGTTGTAACTTAGCCAAGTCAACTTGGCTCAAAATACCTCCTAACGACTCTTACCAACATCCCCCATAAGACTTGGTAAGAACTTAGGATAACTTAGACATAACCTTTACGTAGAGTAAATCAACATACATACCTCTTAACTTCTAAGAGTAGAAGGAATCATGAAATAGTACTACATGTATATTCCATACATAGAATCATGTCAAAAGAAGGAAGAGGTTCACATACCTCGCGACGATTATCGACAAATAGCAAAATGCTCCAAAGTACTTCAACCTTGATAGCTATTCCATCCTTCAAGTAGAATACGCTATACTTAGTACTTCAACCTATAATGGCCATAATACCTCCATTAACCTTTAGCTTCGAACGTAGAATATTCTAAGTGCAAAGTCACTAAATTCTACGGAAAATCGGACAGCACTTCATTTGTTTCTACATACTTTGCCACCTTTTTCAAGGCCGAATTCAATAACCAAACACGCCACATTTAAGGCCCAACAATTCAGCTAACCAAAGGGGATTACACGCCTTAACAGGACGTGTAAAATTCTGCCCCAAAACCATACCAAAACAGCCCCTAAAACAGTCCATAATTACTATAACGAGGGTGGAATGTGAGGCCTTTCAACGCCTTTCCACACCCTTATTCCTTCGGGGTTTTCATTAGCAATCTATTACATTAAACATGAAATATAGGGGCTGATTTTCCAGCATACAACACGTCTAAAGCAGTCCCTAAAAACTGCATGACAATATCCAACAGTTTTATAGATTCTACGGCAACAACTAAAATCCGATAAATCTTTCCTTAATCCTTTTTATTCCAATTCGAGTTCCAAAACATATACATAAGCTATAACAACTTATTAACAACAATATTAATCCATTATAACATGCAATAGGTGAAGATAACAACGACAATAACCAACGAATTCCATTTACACCAAATCTGTCCCAAATCGGTTTTAGCCCCAAAGAATGGCTCAAACGCTTTTTATTCTTCATTCTTTTTAACACTAGTTCATCCATACATTATAACAATAAGTAATATCCAATTACTTTAAAAGAAGAAGGACTTTTACCTCATTTTTTGCCCAAAAACGCCCCAAAACAGTCCGGTCTTTATTGGTCCACAATTTTCGTTTCGCTCCACTTCTTCAAGTTCCAATCACATATATGTATCCCCTACAACCTTAGGATCAACTTATCTTCACGTTTCACTTCCAAAAAGTCGACGGAAAACCCCTAGGGTTTCATTCTATTTTCGGCCCAACCTAGATTTAGGGGTTAAGGGTGCTTAATCTTGGAAAGAAAATACTTTGATCTTGATCTTGTCTTTGGATATGGGGATTTCGAATTGCTCTAGGTTTTGGAGAGATGAGGGTTTGTATGGATGAATATCTTTTGTTCTAAGTCTTCAAGACTTATCTATATAAAGGTGTGTGGAGTCTTCATAAGACAAGTGGGGAGGGCACTTGCTAACCTCCTATTGGCCAAGTATTTCTTCACAAAATATTTCATCCACACTTAGTTATTTTTCATCCCATTTCGATGGACATGTAACATAGTATACCAAGACTTAATAAATCCACTAAGTCCATAATTCTAATGAAAAATAATTCCATTACTAGAATTAATTCTTGTCATCACATTAAACTCGAAAATTTTCCGTATAAGGAAATATAAAAATCCTTTCCTTTCGACATTCCAATCTTAATTCTATAATCATGTTCTTGAATTACGGGGTGTAACAGGACCCCAGGACAACTTGAAATAACTTATAAAGGAAAGACGAGTAGACACTCGAACGATAAGAAATCTGGACAAGTTATTGGTATGTAATACCATGAATTGAGGTTGAACACCTGGCTATAGGCTCTACGAGCTGGGAGAAAATAATCGGGTTACTACTTGACGAGATCAAGGAAATCTCCCCCCCTAAATTGTGATTGACAGGAAGTCTTAGCCATGAGGCAAGCAAAGGAATCAAATCTAAGTTAGTGACCAAGTTTTGTTGCAACAGAGAAATGGAAACAGGAACCATAATTGAGATTAAGGACACCCGAATATTTCGCAAGAATGAGAAAGGTTTCCAGTTATTGAAAGATAAGTTGACCACGACTACAGTTCTAACCCCTCCTGAAAGACTAGAGGGTTAGGTTTTTATGGTAACACGTTGGGTGTTAGGCTAGGTTGTGTGCTGACGCAACCCGATAAGGATAGAACCTATGTTTCCCGGCAGTTAGGGAAGCAGGAAAGGAAATTACGCCACTCACGATTTAGAGCTGGCGGCAGTTAATCGTGCCTTGAAGATTTGGAGGCATGACGTATATTTAGACTTCATGTGGATATTTGTGCAGTCCACAAGAGCCTCCGGTATATCTTCAGACAGAGGCAGTTGAAATTGCGACAGAGACGGTGGTTAGAGTTACTCAAGGATTGTGATATTGATATCCTATACCATCCGAGGAAAGCCAATACAGTTACAGATGCTCTTAGTCGTAGATCTATGGGTAGTTTGCCAGATGGACAGCCAGATAAACAGGACGTGGTCCGTGAGATTCATCAGCTACTGAGCCGAGGGGTTCGATTATTTGTTTCCAAGGTTAATGAAGTTTTAGATCCGAGAGGTTGTCGAGTCTTCCGTCGTTGAGGAGGTAAAGAGGCGACATTATGAGGATCCAGTTATGATACGGTATTGAGTTATGTCTCTCCGAGAAGAGAAGAGCCTGTTTGAGTAGCACCGGATGGGGTGCTGTGATATGAGGATAGATTGTGTGTACCCGATGCTGCAGGACTTGCTAGCAGGTTTTAGGGGAGACACGCAGTGCTTATTTCTCTAATTGTTCGGGGTCGACTAAGTTGTGTCGTGACCTCAGATGTATGTATTGGTGAGATGGCCTGAAGAGGGACGTAGCAGAGTTGTTGCTTAATGTCTGAATTAGTAGCAGGTCAAGGTTGAACACCAGAAGCCCAGTGGGCTATTACAGGAAATTTAGATCCCGACTTAGATATGGGAGGTGATTAATATGGATCTTGTTATAGGGTGGCATCTTACTCAGAAGAAGTGCGACTCCCTAGGGGTCATGATAAATAGGCTGGCGAAACCAGCCGTGTTCTTCCGGATTGGGACCACTTACTCGGCTGAGGATTATGATAGCTTATATAATAGGGAGATTATGAGACTGCACGGGGTTCCTACATTTATGATGTCAGACAGATGAGCTCAGTTTACGGCTGACTTCTGGAGGTTTTCCAGAAGGGATTAGGGACACAGGTGAGTTTCAGTGTTGCATCACACCCTCAGACCGACGGGCAGGCAGAGCATACTATCCAGACACTTGAGGATAGGTGTTACACCCCGTTAATTCAAGAGGATAAGTTAAGAACGTACGAAAGGAAATAAGATTTGAATTTGGGAAGTTGGGTTGGCAAAATGTTGTAGGCAGACGTTCAGTCAACTTTGGAGCGGTATATCCCCTAATTATTTAGGAGTTTTGAGGTGTTTTAAAATACTAGTATGAAGTTTGTTGAGTCTAGTTGCCCACGCAACAAACCACTCGTCGATTGGACATCGGGGTAGGAAGTTACGGGCGTTAGAAGTTCTGTGGGCTGACGCAGAGGACAGATCTCCCAGGCGTCGCGGCCTTGTGGCCGTCAAGGCATGGCGCGAAAATTCTAAAAATCCTCTGAGGTTGAGGCGGGATTTTTACGCGGAAAGGGGCGAAAAACAGGGGATATTTTGATAGAAGGCCTATGGGAGGGTGACAAGTGTCCCTCCCATCCTTTTGACCTAGGGAGGGTCTTATTTTAGGACCAAGTCTTCAAGACTTGGCCATTTGCAAGGGTTTCCTTAAGAAAAATCCCTCTCCTCTCTCTCAAATTGATGAACCCCGGTGAGATTTTTGGAAAGGCTTCAAGAAGGAAAAGTGTTGGCAAGCTTGTAGAGGGTTCGTGTGGGTAATTTTAAAGTGAAGAAGATTCCGGAAAGAGGGCTTCTTGAGGTAAAAATCTTCACCTTCTTGTGTAAATGAAGATTTCAAGTTATAGTATTTAAGAAATGAGCATGTGGTTGTTATATTAAAGTTTGAAAAGATTTGGATCTTGTCGTCTTATGGAAAACCGAAAATGGGCATGTGAGCCACTCATGTTGTAATCAATTCGGTTGTTAGCTAAAATTAGTTGCATGTTATAAATAGGAGGGTATATAATTGGTTATGATTTTATATACCATGTTGGAATAACGGGTTGGATTAAGAGTAAATTGAAAGGAAATTGATAATTGTTGTGATATTGTAGCCGAATGTGGCTTGGAATTATTGGTTTGTTTTGTATTATTGTGGGGCAGAATTTTACGCGTCCTGTAAAGGCGTGTAATCCCCTTTTGGTTAGCTGAATTGTTGTGCCTTAAATGCGGCGTTTGGTTATTGAATTCGGACCTTGAAAAAGGTGGAAAATGCGTAGAAACAAAGGAAGTCTTTGTCGATTTTCTCGTAGAACAAGGGACTTTACATTAGAATATTCTACGTTGAAGCTAGAAGCTAATAGACGTATTATGGTCATTATAGGTTGACATCTACGGAAGGCATTTTGGACTTGGCAATTGGATTAAACATAAGAGGTATGTAGGAACTTTCTTATCCCTTGAGGATGAGTAGTTATAACTGTATGGTACGGTAGACGTACGTGATTTAAATAAGGTAAAGTCGTTTTGATATACTTGACTTGTTCTAAAGATGCCTAGTCGGTTGAGTTAGAGGACTAACTCACTTGTCCTTGAGGAAAGGTTATAAGTATGGGTTATTCTAATGGGGTAGACAAGGACTCCTTGATGTGAAAAAGTATGGAACTATTATAAAGATAAGGACTTGTTTTCTAAGTTAAGAACTTTGTCTTCTAACGTAAAGAGACTTGAAGCATTTTGAAAGTTGTGTAACTTGTTTTGAAGTACAAGTCTCTTGATCATAAAAAGAACGAAGTTGTCTAATGCATAAAGTTAGTATAACGGCTTTATGAGAAGTTGGTTATAATAACTTTATGGAAGGTTAAAGAAATGGTTTTTCTCGAATAAGTAAGCCTAGATGAAAGAATTGAAACTAAGAAGGGCAATTTGATTTAAAGGCATCAATTGCTTAAAGTTAAAAGGAGGGTCACTTGATATAGAAGCCCGAAGCATATTTCTAAAAGTACAGTGACTTGTTGAAATGTAGATAAGCCTTGATACTACAGGTGTTAGTATCTTGGGGTCTTATGTGGAAAAGGGATCTTTGGAAAGAATAGAAATACATAGTACTTTGGGTTGAATTTCCCCGGACTTGTTAAGTGACATGAAAGGGGCCTTAAGGTCATAAAAATGAGATCCATTTTGTATGTTAATGAAAGTCTAAAGAAGTTGTGAACTTACTTGGACGTACCGACAGTGATGTGGGATTCAACGGGTATGCTTCCATTGTCCTAGTATGAGTTTACCTGGACGTACCGGCAGTGACGTGAGATTCCACGGGTATGCTTCCATGGTGGTTGACCCTTGGTGTTATACCCCGTATTTCCAGAGTATGTACGCGGGGACGTACGTAGAAAAGTTTGTGCCTTAAAGTGCTTGGCCGAATTTTATTTGTGCATAACACCCGGTTAGAGTCGTTTTTAGTGAAAGCGTTTTCCACAACTTTCGTAGGAATTTCCGCTATGTCATTTCTTATTTTGCGGATTTTTCCGAGAGACGAAACATTTTGGACCAACGAGAGGCGACACTTGTCACCCTCTCATTGATGGAGTGTGGGCGGTCAAGCTTGGGCGATTTGGGTGAGTTTTGTCAAGTAGTTGGTAGGATATTTTGTGGGTAGATGGATAAGGTGCACTTGGCATGATCTTGGCCCTACACTTGCATAGCACTTAGCTAGATCTTGACCATTGGTTGGCCTTGGCTTGTACTATAAATACCCCCCCTTTGGAAGACTTATTCATCCTAAAATGTTCTAAGTCTTAGAAACCCTCCCCCTCCTTTCATGTTGTTCTCGTCCTCTCCCCCTTGTGAGGCTTAGCCGAGAGTTCCCTTCCCCCACCCCTTGGCAGTACCCCCACAGTGGGGTAGGCCGAGGGTATACACTTGTGGTGTTGTCTCGTATATATACCCCTCTTGGTAGAAATACTCTCAAAAGTATTGTTATAATGCCCAAATTACCTTAGCCATATACCTTGTAGTATTCTAAGGATATACCTATCTGAAAGCCCGAAAATACTATTATACTTTCGATCACAAAAACCAAACCCTAGGAAAATCTCCATAGTCAGTTGGAGTATTGTGTAGAAGTTGGTTAGAACTTCTAAGGGTGGTTTAGAGCGGGTTGGGCGCTCGGAGTTGAGCTAAACGATTGCCGGGATCGACTTTATACTTGGATAATTATGGGCTTATTGAGGTAAATATCTTGTCCTCTATTGTAATTGGAAATTACATATTGTTAGAATATATAGTTGAAGTATACTATATATAGAACGAACGTAGTTATTGGCAATGTCTTTTGACTTAAGCTGAATAATACTTACGGCGATGTCTTGCGACTTAAGCTGAATTTAAAGAAGATTCTTGGTGTAATTACTTAGGGCTGTATTACTGAGTGCAGTGGAGTAAATTGTACCCGTTAGGGTTAGATGTATAACCCCGGTTGGCTTGGTAGCCGCCCTCGGTAGAAGGAGATTTCTGTGTTGCGGGGAGAGTCTTTGCCGAATTTTCGTAGAATGTTCTCTGAAGGGATCTAAATGTTAATAAGCGCCTGTGGCCTTATAGGTTGAAATCTGCGTATGGCGCGATCTACCGCTAAGGAGTAATGACGGTTTGAAGTACTTGGAGCGTTTTGCTATTAGTCGATACGTCGCGAGGTATGTGAACCTCTTCCTATCTCTTCTAGCATGATATGTGTGAACTATGTAGTGCGGTAGCGTACATGTGCTAAACGTATTTGATTGGTTTAAAACATAAAGTGTTATAACGGCTTTATGGGAAGTTGATTATAACGACTTTATGTTGGTAAGAAAAATCGGTGGTCTTAAAAGGTAATCGATTTGAACTATAAGCGGCTTGTTATGTGTTAATAAAGAACTTGAAGTATTTCAAAGATTTTTGAATCATTTTGAAAGAAGAAGTAATATTTGGTTTTGAAAACTTAAGAGTTATACTAGCTTTATGGCAAGTTAGGTATAACGGCTTAAGAATGTTTCTTGATTTGGAAATCGAATGTGTATCGACAAACCATCTGCGGCGTTAATAAGGAAATGTTTTGAATAATTAAGTATTATTAAAACCGAGAGAAACTTCCATCTGCATAGAAGCTAAGATGAGACAAAATGATATTTCTAGATCATGTCTTTGTAATAAGATTGTTATAAACAAGATATCCTACTCACATATAAGGCTTATGTTTCTCAGATTGTTTAAAGGAGAATTATATTCTTAAATGAATAAGACTATGAACTACGAACCCTTTCTAAAAATGAGAAACTTGAACATTGGAAAAGAATGTTGCTACTTGATTTTACAAAGAGAAGTAATTGATTTACTTTAAAAAGATAATCACTCTATTTTCATATACTACGGGTATTGTGTGACTTTTGTGAATATAACGTATCTTTTAAAGAGTTAATGTATGAAGTACTTTGGGGATAAAACCCGATCTTGTTAATCATATAGTAGAAGGTACCTTGTGTGAACAACTTGATTGTATTGGTTTGTGATAGCCTTGTAATACTTTCTTGATTGCTTTGATAAGTAAACGTGTTAGGAAGCTACGTGTGTTAGTATCTTGTGATGGTTGTGTAAAGGGGTTTCCCTTGATTGTGCTTATTAACTATCAGTCGTTATGATAGTATTGTGACATTCATCTCTTGAGATGATTAGGGGTTAAGTCCTCCGATGCGGGTAGACTCAGCGGTCGATGGACCTATGATTCGAGAATACCTCATGCAGTCCCGGGCCTATGCGAGCTACGAGTTCGTGTTAGTCGCGTCCTTTATGGGCATGCGGTCCATGGCCACGCGGTGCGAAGTCGGGGCGATCTGCGGGGAGTAGCTACCCTCGATGCGGGAATACCTCATGCGGGCGATGAGATTGGCCTATGCGGGCTGCGGGAGTTCGAGGTTAGGCAGCGTACATTGATCTGCGGGCAAGTGGCGATTTTGATCATGTGACGGCTCTAGACAGATCTTATGATCTGATTCGACCTTGTTGGTACGTGGGTTTTTAGTAGTCGGCTATGCCTTCGTACTTACCGTCACATTTATTATGACACAGGTGGGACACGGTGTTCATGTGTGTTCCTTGGTGCTTTTATATCATAGATCGCGGTGAGGAAGGTATTCCACGCATGATTGATGTTGTGGGCACGAGACCCATTGTTATACTTGAGTGATGACTTGAGGCGTGAGTCCACGACTTGACATGGCGCTGTTGTAAATCGTAGTTTGGTTATCATACATGTCTCCGCTTTATATGATCGCTATGATTTCATTTACGATTATGTATTTTCGTTCACATACTCTACTGTTATCTTGACCTCCTTGGCTGCGTTCATGCCGCAGGTTGAGGTACACCAGTCGTTGATCCTAGCTCTCAGGGTCACAGTTTTAGCGTTTGGGAAGCTCCGTTTCTCCGGAGGCTTATCTTGGTATAGTCCCCTGTTGTTGTAGGTGCTTACGTTCGTGGTATGGCGGCCTCGCCCCGCCCGTTGTTATCATCGTAACATTTCTTAGAGTGCAGTAATCTTGTTGTGGGCGGGGTTTGTAAAAAGGATTAAAGCGTTCATGTTGAAAAAGTTGCTATTTATTTATATCTTGAAGGTAACCGCTTTTGGTTGCTTTGTCTTCTTATTTCAACATCTTATTACACTGGTTTCATGTATTGTCTTTATGTTCTGATTACTCGATGTATGTCTACTTGGGTGCCCGGTAAGGCACCGATCCACGGGCCGTTCGGTCGTGACAAAAGTGGTATCGAGCGATTAATCCTCGGAAAGTGTCTGTGACCGTATCGATGGAGTCTTGATTATCGGTGTGTTGTGCACCACCAATAATCCCGGAGGCTATAGGTATTTAGGATTGGTTTCTATTCTTCTCACTCGAGATCGTGCCTTAGAGCCGTGTTGTAAGTTAGACCTCCGGCGTATTTCTTTCACTACCGCTATGCCTCGCGTGGGCAACCCGCCCGGGAGGGCAAGCGGCCGAGGAGGCTGCAAGTAAATCTGAAGGTGTCACGACCAACCGGGCGTGGCGGTGCCTTACCGGGCACCCTAGTGACACAACATCGCAGTAATGTCGGAACGTAAAACAACAACGTGAGATAATGAAATATAAAACAATAAACAGTGAAAACATGCCATTCGGCATATATATAACCATCAACTCTTTTACAAATGAATGACTTAATCCTTTTACCAACCTCGCCTGACACTGCACCTCTAAGAATGATACGACGCAATGGCGGGGCGAGGCCCCGCCAAACCCCGAATGTAAACACTTACTACGACAGGACTATACCACTGATAAGCCTCGGAGAAACGGAGCTTCCCAAACGCGAATCGTGACCACGAGCTAGGATCAACGATCGATGTACCTGCGGCAAGGCGGCCGCAGCCCGGGCGAGATGAGGTCAAGTATGTGAAACTAAAAATAAATCGTAAATGAAATCATAGTAGTCTATACAAAGCGGGAGACATGTATGATAACGAACTACGATTCACCATAAATGAGCGATGTCAAGTCGTGACTCACACCTCAAGTCATCACTAATTTAACAATGGGTCTCACGCCCACAACATCAATCGTGCGTGGAATACCTTCCTCACCGCGGCGCTTTATGATATACAAGCACCAAGGAATACATATGAACACCAGTCCCACCTGTCCTAATAAAGCTGCGAGGTAAATGCGAAGGCATAGCCGACTACTAACACCTACGCACTAACAAGGTCATAAATCGTATCATAAGATCTGTCTGCACCGTCACATGATCAAAGGCCGCCACTTGCCCGCAGATCTAATGTGCGCGTCTAGTCTGGAACTTCCGCACTCGCGTAGGCCAATCTCATCGCCCGCATGAGGTATTCCCGCGTCGAGTAGCTACTCCCGGCGTCGCCTGGACTTTCGAGTCCGCATGGCCACAGACCGCGTGCCCATAAAGGCGACACTAACCCGAACTCTCGTAGCTCCGCATAGGCCCTCAGACCCGTGAGGTATTCTCGAATCATGGTCCCATCACTTTGAGTCTACCCCCGTCGGAGGGCGCTAACCCGGAATCATCTCGAGATGAATGCCACAATACTATCATAACGATCGATAGTTAATAAGCACAATCAAGAAACCCCTTACACAAACATCACAAGATACTAACACACGTAGCATCCTAACACGTTTACTTATCAAAGCAACAAGAAAGTATTACAAGGCTATCACAAACCAATACAATCAAGTTATTCACACAAGGTACTTTCTACTAACAAGTTCGGGTATCTATCCCCAAAGTACTTCACACATTAAAATCTAAAAAAAAGATCTGTTTCTTTCACATAAGTCACACAATACCCGTAGTATAAAATAGAGTGACTGTCCCAAAACTCTTACCTTTGTAAAATCAAGTAACAACATTATTTTCCAAACGTCCAAGTTTGCCTAATTTCAAATGTTCACGTTTCTTATTTTAGAAAGGTTTCAGTAGTTCATAGTCTTATTCATTTAAGAATATAATTCTCTTTTAAACAATCGAGAAACATAAGCCTTATATGTGAGTAGGATATTCTTGTTTATAACAATCTTATTACAAGGCCATGATCTAGGAAATATCATTTTGTCTCATCTTAGCTTATGCGATGGAAGTTTCTACCGTTTTAATAATACTTAATTATTCAAAACATTTCCTTTTATTAACGCCGGTGGTTTGTCGATACACATTCTGATTTCAAATCGTAAAGCATTCTTAAGCCGTTATACCTAACTTCCCATAAAGCTAGTATAACTCTTAAGTTTTCAAACACCAAGTATTACTTCTCCTTTCAAAATGATTCAAAATCTTTTGAAATACTTCAAGTTCTTTCTTATCATATAACAAGCGATTATAGTTCGAATCGATTACCTTTTAAAAACCACATGTATTTTCTTACTAACATAAAGTGTTATAACCAACTTCCCATAAAGCCGTTATAACACTTTATGTTTTAAACCACTCAAACACATTTAGCACGTATGCGTCTCCGTACATAGTTCACACATATCATGCTAGAAGAGATAGGAAGAGGTTCACATACCTGCGACAGTATCGACTAATAGCAAAGCGCTCCAAACGATCGGCTACTCCTTAAGTCAAGTGGATCATTCCACACGTAGCATTTCAACCTATAAGGCCACAAGGCGCTTATTAACATCGTAGAACATTCTACAGAAAATTCGGCGACCTCCCCGCATGCAGTAAATCTCCTCTCATCGGGTAGGCTCAAGCCAACCGAGGGGTTATACGTCTAATCCGGACGTGCACAATTCTACTCGCGATACTACTACACAAGTCTCATGTCTGATACGCCCTACGTAATTACGATTCGATTCTTCAGCTTAAGTCCGAGACATTGCCACAAGCTATGTTCGATATATATATATAGTATACTTTAACTATATTTTCCTACAACATGTAATATCCAATTACAAAAGGGACAAGATAGTTACCTCGATAAGCCCATAATTATCCGAGTTTAATGTCGATCCTTAGCAAAGTTTTAGCTCGACTCAGAGCTCCAACCCGCTCTAAACCACCCTTAGAAGTTCTAACCAACTTCTACACAATACTCCAAACGGACCTATGGAGATTTTCCTGAGGTTTCGGTTTTGTGGTGACGGGAAGTATAATAGTATTTTAAGGCTTTTGTATAAGTGTAACATTTGTAATACTAAAAGGTATTATCGCCAAGGTATTAGGACATTATAACAATAGTAGGAGAGTATTTCTATACCACAACAAGGGGTCTTATACGAACACAACCTAGGCTGGGGTACCCAGCTAGCAACTCTAGGAGGGGTGTCTACCATCGGCCTACCCCCAGAGGGGACTCTCGACGAGGGGAGAGAGGGCTCTCGGCCAAGACACTACACTAAGGGGAAGGAAGAAGCTTTCAAGACTTAGGCAATTTTGTGAATGAATTAGTCTTCAAAGGGGAGGGGTATTTATAGGTCAAGTGAAAGCCAACCAATGGCCAAGATTTCAACAAGTGTTAGGCAAGTTTAGGGCCAATATTCTCCCATGTGTACCTAGCCAACTTGCACACAAAATCTCTACCAAAAATATCTCCCACTTGCCTTCCCAAATCGTCCAGTCACGCCCACTTGCCCAATGAGAGGGTGCCAAGTGTCGCCTCTCGTTGGTCCAAAATGTTCGTCTCTCGGAAAAATCCATAAAAATAAGAAAAGACATAGCCGGAATTTTCCTCGCAAGTTATGTAAAACGTTTAAAAAACGACTTCTAGCAGGGTGTTGTGCACAAATGCCATTCGGCCAAGCCACTAGGTGGGGTGACACGTGTCACCCTCCTATTGGCCCAAAATAAAACATCTTAGAAAATATCCATAATGGCCAAAATCTCAAAACAATGTGGGCCCACAAAAGCAGTAAATTTCTCCCGTGGGCCCCACGTGACCATTTTCGAAAATAAAATTCCATAATTCTCTAATATTCCAGGAAGTCCGAATACCAAATCTGGGAATCCAATTCCCATTAACGAACCTTTTTCCTTCACAAAAACCGTAAACTTTTCCGTGGAAAAATCGCCTCTTTCTTCCTTTCCAATCTTTCTGTCGTATTCTCGTACGTACGTCCTCGCATACATACCCTGGAACTACGGGGTATAACATTCTCCCCCCTTAGAAACATTCGTCCCGAATGTTCCTTCTAAGTCTCAAAACAAACGTGCGCCAATATAGTCTTCACTACTATACTTACGAGAACAATCCTGCCATACCTGGCCATGGAAACACCTGCGCAAAACTTACATCTAAGTCCACGAGGAAACACCTCTACATCACCACAAATACCTCTTCCCGGGGTCAAAATATACTTCCTTAGTCACTGATACCACTTTTGTCACTTTGTCGCGAGCCTTGCTCCGACGACCCAACAAATGGTGCAGGTGCTGCGATCCGGAGGATCTCGTACACTCGAACTCTTACCACATTACGTCGGCCGGTTTCCAAAACTCGGGGTTACTATCTCTAACGTGGTCATCATTAACTGGGAACACTCTGGATGGATCTCCGATACTTTCCCGATCATAACAATACGAAAGACCGGACGTCCTTCCTCCTAAGTCGGACGGCAAATGCTAACATATAGGCAACCTGGCCTATTCTTCACATGAACTCACAAAGGCCCAAAGTAACTCGGGCTAAGTTCCTTCATTTCCAAAACTCGTCACACCGTCCGGTGGTACTTTCAAGAAGACCGACCGTCGACTCAACTCTGGCGTCGTGCCGATTATCCGCACGATTCCTCCTGGTGTCGAACTTCTTCTAGACAAGTTTCGCACTATCCACGATCTGTGGAACAAGCTGAACCAACTAATCAACCTTGCCAACCTCGAACCAATCGACGGCAACCTACACTTCCGCCCTACAAGGCTTCAAAAGGCGACATCCGAACAACGAAATGGTAGCTTAAACACTACCTCGCGAGACAACAATCCCGCAACTATCCTCAAATCCAAACACCGGCGAGGCGAATGCGATCGAGACTCACTGAGTTCCTAGCCTGCTGGTACAAACTCCCGAGAAAGAAACAGTAGTACCACTGGCTCCACCGTCGTCATAAGGTGAAGGTAGGCACCGTGCAACCTCACAACCTTTTCGATAACATCAACTGCCGAGGAACGACCGAAGAACACGATAGTGCCCCATCGGCCCGACCAGCGGTCGAACGCATCCACGAACTTGCACTGGCTAACTAAACATGGGCCTAACACCCTCATGACCCTAACACAAAGAGGACCACCACAAACTGACCCCACCAAACCTACCGCGGGTTGACCCGCGTAGCCTCAACCCGACGGCAAGGCGCAAAATACCATCTCCCCGAAGGAACAATCTTACTAAACACGTTACGAAAACCTAGCGGTCTTCTTAGCTCAACTACCCTCTTTCATTTCATACTACTTAGGGACTTATCCCAAAACACAGCTCACGTGCACTATGCACTCCTATAAGGGTCAAACATAAACATACGTCTCTACCCGAGATGGCCTTACCTCTAAGGTCTTTGCGTATAAAGCTCTAAGGCTCACACTTTCTCTATCCTCCAAAATCTTACTCGGTTAACCCACCATGATTTCTAATCACAACTAACACACTGCTATCAGAACATAGCACTTAAGGTATACTCACCTTGAAAGTTACCGAAGGACCTTGCTGCTCTGGCCCTCTTCTGCTGTCCTTGGTTAACCCGTCGATCTCTACGTTTCTCGGCCTGCTGCGCATAAGCCCGTACACAGGCCATGCTCAAGCCTAACTGAAGGATTACTCTTGCACAACCTTCTCTTAAGTAGTCATCAAGACTTGCGATACATCGGTATACTCTCTGGTAGCCAAATCCATAGCTAGTAACAAGGTTGTCTCTTGCAATCTATATTCTCGGTTCGGTCGTGGGCGAAGGTTCACATATCATGGCGCGATAGGAACCTGCGTCGCCATGCTTAAACTCTCTGGGGCTAGTGACGTCGCGAAATCCCGAATGAAGCACTACCCTAGGTAATGATTTGGCTTTGTGCCCTCGCCACCTCTGAACTCTACTCGCGGCTCCTCGGTGCCTTGCCCTCCTGGGCGGGTTGCCTACGCGGAGGCATAGCGATAAGGAAATAATTTCGTCGGAGGTCCAACTTACAACACAACTCTAAGGCACGATCTCGAGTGAGAAGAATAGAAACCAATCCTAAATATCCTATAGCCTCACGATTATTGGTGTGGTGCACAACACCCGATAATCAAGACTCTCTTGGATCGATGCGTAGACACTTTCCGAGGATTAATCGCTCGATACCACTTTTGTCACGACCGGCGGGCGTGATCGTGCCTTACCCGGGCACCCTAGTGACACAACATCGAGTAATCGGGAACGTAAAACAACAACATGAGATAACGAAATATAAAACAATAATCAGCGAAAACTTGCCATTCGGCATATATATAACCATCAACTCTTTACAAATGAACGACTTAATCCTTTTTACCAACCACGCCTACGGTACTACGGACCTCTAAGAATGATACGACACAATGGCGGGACGGGGCCGCCAAACCCCGAATGTAAACACTTACTCTGACGGACTATACGGTGATAAGCCTCGAGAAAGCGGAGCTTCCCAAGCAATTGTGACCACGAGCTAGGATCAACGATCGATGTACCTCGACTGCGGCATGAACGCGGCCCGAAGGAGGTCGAAGATAACAAATTTAGTATGTGAAACTAAAAATAAATCGTAAATGAAATCATAGTAGTCTATACAAAGCGGGAGACATGTATGATAGCAAACTACGATTCACCATAAATGGCAGTCATGTCAAGTCGAGGACTCACACCTCAAGTCATCACTCAATTTAACAATGGGTCTCACGCCCACAACATCAATCGTGCGTGGAATACCTTCCTCGCTGCCGCTTTATGATATACAAGCACCAAGGAATACATATGAACACGAGTCCCACGTGTCCTAATAAAGCTGCGAGGTAAATGCGAAGGCATAGCCGACTACTAACACCCAGTACCAACAAGGTCATAAAGCGTATCATAAGATGTCTGCACCGTCACATGATCAAAGCCGCCACTTGCGCGATATCTAATGTGCGTCTAGTCCTGGAACTTCCGCGACTCGCATAGGCCAATCTCATCGCCCGCATGGTATTCCCGCATCGAGGTAGCTACTCCCGGCATCGCCCCGACTTTCAGTCGCGCATGGCCACCGGGACCGCATGCCCATAAGGGACGCACTAACACCGAACTCTCGTAGCTCGCATAGGCCCCGGGACCGCGTGAGGTATTCTCGAATCATGGTCCTGCATCGCTGAGTCTACCCGCGTGGAGGGCGGCTTAACCCGGAATCATCTCGAGATGAATGCCACAATACTATCATAACGACGATAGTTAATAAGCACAATCAAGAAACCCCCTGACACAAACATCACAAGATACTAACACACGTAGCATCCTAACACGTTTACTTATCAAAGCAACAAGAAAGTATTACAAGGCTATCACAAACCAATACAATCAAGTTATTCACACAAGGTACTTTCTACTAACAAGTTCGGTATCTATCCCCCAAAGTACTTCACACATTAAAATCTAAAAAAGATGCATTTCTTTCACATAAGTCACACAATACGTAGTATAAAATAGAGTGGTATCCTTTTAAGAAAACCAAAACTCTTACCTTTGTAAAATCAAGTAACAACATTATTTTCCAAGCGCAAGTTTGCCTAATTTCAAATGTTCACGTTTCTTATTTTAGAAAGGTTTAAGTAGTTCATAGTCTTATTCATTTAAGAATATAATTCTCTTTTAAACAATCGAGAAACATAAGCCTATATGTGAGTAGGATATTCTTGTTTATAACAATCTTATTACAGTGACCATGATCTAGGAAATATCATTTTGTCTCATCTTAGCTTCATGCGGATGGAAGTTTCTCTTTAGTTTTAATAATACTTAATTATTCAAAACATTTCCTTTTAACGCTGCAGTTGGTTTGTCGATACACATTCGATTTCGAAATCGCAAAGCATTCTTAAGCGTTATACCTAACTTCCCATAAAGCTAGTATAACTCTTAAGTTTTCAAACACCAAGTATTACTTCTCCTTTCAAAATGATTCAAAAATCTTTTGAAATACTTCAAGTTCTTTCTTATCATATAACAAGCGGTTATAGTTCGGATCGATTACCTTTTAAAAACCACATGTATTTTCTTACTAACATAAAGTCATTATAACCAACTTCCCATAAAGCCGTTATAACACTTTTATGTTTTAAACCACTCAAACACATTTAGCACATATGCGTCTACCGTACTACATAGTTCACACATATCATGCTAGAAGAGATAGGAAGAGGTTCACATACCTCGCGGCAGTATCGACTAATAGCAAAACGCTCAAACAATCGGCTACTCCTTAAGTCAGTGGATCATTCCACACGTAGCATTTCAACCTATAAGGCCACGCGCGCTTATTAACATCGTAGAACATTCTACGTAAAATTCGGCACCTCCCCATGGCGTAAATCTCCTCCTCTATCGGGGCGCTATCAAGCCAACGAGGGTTATCGTCTAATCCGGACGTGCACAATTCTACTCCACGGTACTACTACACAAGTCTACTGTAATACAGTCCTACGTAATTACAGTTCAGTTCTTCTGGCTTAAGTCCAAGGACATTGCCACAAGCTATGTTCGATTATATATATAGTATACTTTAACTATATTTTCCTCTGACATGTAATATCCAATTACAAAGGGGACAAGATAGTTACCTCGATAAGCCCATAATTATCCGAGTTTAATGTCGATCCTTAGCAAAGTTTTAGCTCGACTCAGCGCTCAACCCGCTCTAAACCACCCTTAGAAGTTCTAACCAACTTCTACACAATACTCCAACTGACTATGGAGATTTTCCTAGGGTTTCGGTTTTGTAGTGACGGAAGTATAATAGTATTTTAAGGCTTTTGTATAAGTGTAACCTTGGGAATACTACAAGGTATTTGGGCAAGGTATTTGGACATTATAACAATACTAGGAGAGTATTTCTATACCACAACAAGGGTATTATACTTAAACAACCTAGGCTGTGGGTACCCCACTAGCAACTCTAGGAGGGGGTGTCTACCCTCGGCTACCCACCCCTAGGGGACTCGGCCAAGGGGAGAGAGGCTCTCGGCCAAGACACTACACTAAGGGAAGGAAGAAGCTTTGAGACTTAGGCAATTTTGTGAATGAATTAGTCTTCAAAGGGGTATTTATAGGTCAAGTGAAAGCCAACCAATGGCCAAGATTACACCAAGTGTTAGGCAAGTGTAGGGCCAAGATTCACCCATGTGTACCTAGCCAACTTGCACACAAAATATCTACCAAAAATATCTCCCAGCCTTCCCAAATCGTCAGTCACGCCACCTTGCCCTGATGAGAGGGTGCCAAGTGTCGCCCTCTCGTTGGTCCAAAATGTTAAGTCTCTCGGAAAAATCCGCAAAAATAAGAAAAGACATAGCGGAATTTTCCCCTGAAGTTATGTAAAGCGTTTAGTCAACGACTCTAGCAGGTGTTGTGCACAAATGCCATTCGGCTAAGCCACTAGGCGGGGTGACACGTGTCACCCTCCTATTGGCCCAAAATAAAACATCTTCGAAAATATCCATAATGGCCAAAATCTGAAAACAATGTGGGCCCCACAAAGCCAGTAAATTTCTCCGTGGGCCCACGTGACCATTTTCGAAAATAAAATTCCATAATTCTCTAATATTCCAGAAGTCCGAATACCAAATCACGGGAATCAATTCCATTAACGAACCTTTTTCCTTCACAAAACCGGAAACTTTTCCGTGGAAAAATCGCCTCTTTCTTCCTTTCCAATCTTTCTGTCGTATTCTCGTACGTACGTCCTCGCATACATACCCTAGAACTACGGGGTATAACAAGAGGGTTACGTGGGCACATGCCCAATCATCACCTGGGGTGGTGCTTCATTCGGGGAGTTCTGCGACGTCACTAGCCCCAGTAAAGTTTAGCACGGCGGCGGCAGTTCCTACTGCGGCCATGATATTTGAACCTTCAGTTCCACGACCAGGAACAGAGAATATGGATTGCAAAGAGGCGACCCTGTTACTAGCTATGGATTTAACTACCAGAGAGTATACCGATGTACCGCGAATCTTGATGAATATCAACGAGAGGTTGTGCAAGAGTAGTTCTTGATTAGGCTTGAGCATGGCGGTTATGCGAGCTTATACACGGTAGAAAGCGTGAGATCGGCGGGTTAACGAGGGCGAGAAGAGGGCGAGCGGCAAGGTCCTTTGGTAACTTTCGAGGCAAGTCACCTCACGTGATTTGATTATGCATATCCACAATGCGAGTGGTATTCCACGGATTTGAGCGTTCGGGTATGCAGGAGTTGGTTAGAACTCCAGGGCTTCCGGTTCACAGTTTGGCAGACGTCATCCTGGGGAATGTCATCTTTTAGTTGGTACTTGTTGTACCTATGACCGTCAGGGTCTGTTGTCGATATAGTGTCCTTGTAGGAGGACTTTGCCTTCAGTACCGGTGGGTAGTTCGTCACCTCCCTTAGCTATGCCTACAGGCGAGTTTGATTAAACGACTAAGGGAGTGAAGCGATGAACATAGATCTATCCTTAACCTCTAGAGTTTTGTATAGGTGATAAGGTGAGTATACCTTAGGTGCTATGTTCGATAGCGATGTGTTAGTTGTGATTTGAAATCATGGTTGTTTAGCCGAGTAAGATTTTGGGGATAGAAAGTGTGAGCCTTAGAGCTTTATCGTAGAGACCTTAGAGGTGAGGCCATCTCGAGAAATAGGTGTAGTGTTATGTTTGACAATTATCGGAGTGCATAGTGCAAGTGAGTTATGTTTGGACAGGTCCCTAGTTGTCTGGAATTAAAGAGGGTAGTTGAGCTAAGAAGACCGCTAGGTTTTCGTAACGTGATTAGTGAGATTGTTCCGGTTCGGGGAGCTAGTATGATGCGCGTTGCCGGGTCGGGTTGAGGCCACGTTGCGGGTCAACCCGCGGCAGTTTTGGTGGTGGGGTCAGTTTGTGGTGGTCCCGCCTTGTGGTAAGTCACGAGGTGTTAGGCCCGTATTCGATTAACAGCGTATGAGTTCGTGGATGCATTCGACCGGTGGTCGGGTCGATGGGGGGCAGCCCATCGTGTTCTTCGTTCGGGACCGTTTACTCGGCTGTGTTGAGTTATCTGAAGGGTTGAAAGGCTGCACGGGGTGCCTACCTTCACCTTATGTCAGGCAGTGAAGCCCAGGTTGTGGCTATTTTCGTTTTCTAAAAGTTTACCAGGCAGGGTTAGGAACTCAGGTGAGTCTCAGAATCGCATTCGCCCTCGGGCCAGTGTTTGGATTTAGGATAGTTGTGGGGATTGTTGTCTCTGTGGAGGTTGTGTTTGATCTACCATTTCGGTGTTCTGATATCGCCTTATGAAGCCTTGTAGGCGGAAGTGTAAGTTGTCGATCGATTGGTTCGATGTTGGCAAGGTTGACGGTTGGTTCAGCTTGTTCCAGGTGACGTGGATAGTGAAGCTTGTCTAGAAGAGGTTCTGGCAGCTCGGAGGAATCGTGCGGATAATCGGCGCGGCTTAGAGTTCGAGTTGGACGGTCGGTCTTGAAAGTACCACCGGGTTTGGAGTGCGCGAGTTTTGGAAAGCAGAGGAACTTAGCGAGTTACTTTGGGCCTTTGTGAGTTCATGTGAAGGATAGGCGGGTTGCCTATATGTTAGCATTTGCCGTCCGGCGTGGGAGGCGGTCGTCCGGTCTTCGTATTGTGATGTTCGGGAAGTATCGAAGATCCATCAGTGTTCGATTAATGATGACCACGTTAGAGATAGTAACCGAGTTTTGGAAACTGGCGATTTAAATGTGGAAAGAGTTCGAGTATCGACATCCTCGGGGATCGCATGCGGCCGGTACCATTTGTTGGTCGTCGGAGCAAGGCTCGCGACAAAGTGACAAAAGTGGTACCATTTGTTAGATCGCTGAGAAGGTTAATGCCTCGAGCAAAGTGACAAAGTGGTATCTACGACGAGTAAAGAAGCGAGCATGTATGGCGAGCATAGATGTGATCATTTCTTTTTGTAAAGAGAAGGTGCGAAGGAAGTATATTTTAGACCCGGTGAGAAGTGTTTTGTGGTGATGATTAGAGGTGTTTTCCTCGTGGGCTTAGATAGAAGTATGTGCGCGGGTGTTTACGTGGCGGTGTGGCGAGATTGTTCGTAAGTATAGTAGTGAAGACTATCTTTGGCGCGGTTGTTTTGAGACTTAGAAGGAACATTCGGGACGACTGTTTCTAAGGAGGGGAGAATGTTATACCCGTATTTCGAGTATGCAGCGAGGACGTGCGTGAAAAGTTTGTGCCTTAAAGTGCTTGGCGAATTTTATTTGTGCATAACACCGGTTAGAGTCGTTTTTAGTAAACGTTTTCCACGCCTTCGTAGGGAATTTCCGGCTATGTCATTTCTTATTTTTGCGGATTTTTAGAGAGGCGAAACATTTTGGACCAACGAGAGGCGACACTTGTCACCCTCTCATTGATGGAGTGTGGGCGGTCAAGCTTGGGCGATTTGGGTGAGTTTTGTCAAGTAGTTGGTAGGATATTTTGTGGGTAGATGGATAAGGTGCACTTGGCATGATCTTGGCCCTACACTTGCATAGCACTTAGCTAGATCTTGACCGTTGGTTGGCCTTGGCTTGTACTATAAATACCCCCTTTGGAAGACTTATTCATCCTAAAATGTTCTAAGTCTTAGAAACCCTCCTCCTTTCATGTTGTTCTCGTCCTCTCCCTTGTGAGGCTTAGCCAGAGTTCCCTTCCCACCCTTGGCGAGAGTACCCACAGTGGGAGTAGGTAGAAATTATACACTTGTGGTGTTGTCTCGTATATATACCCTCTTGGTAGAAATACTCTCAAAGTATTGTTATAATGCCCAAATTACCTTAGCCATATACCTTGTAGTATTCTAAGGATATACCTATCTGAAAAGCCCAGAAAATACTATTATACTTAGTCTATCACAAAAACCGAAACCACAGGAAAATCTCCATAGTCCGTTGGAGTATTGTGTAGAAGTTGGTTAGAACTTCTAAGGGTGGTTTAGAGCGGGTTGGGCGCTCGGAGTTGGAGCTAAACGATTGCCGGGATCGACTTTATACTTGGATAATTATGGGCTTATTGAGGTAAATATCTTGTCCTCTATTGTAATTGGAAATTACATATTGTTAGAATATATAGTTGAAGTATACTATATATAGAATCGAGCGTAGTTATTGGCAATGTCTTTTGACTTAAGCTGAATAATACTTACTGCGATGTCTTGCGACTTAAGCTGAATTTAAAGAAGATTCGAATCGTAATTACTTGGGCTGTATTCTGATGAAGTACCGTGGAGTAGAATTGTACCCGTTAGGGTTAGATGTATAACCCCGGTTGGCTTGGTAGCCGGCCTCGGTAGAAGGAGATTTCTGTTGTTGCGGGAAGTCTTTGCCGAATTTTACGTAGAATGTTCTCTGAAGGGATCTAAATGTTAATAAAGCGCCTTGTGGCCTTATAGGTTGAAATCGCGTATGGCGCGATCGCGCTAAGGAGTAGCGACGGTTTGAAGTACTTGGAGCGTTTGCTATTAGTCGATACTGCCGCGAGGTATGTGAACCTCTTCCTATCTCTTCTAGCATGATATGTGTGAACTATGTAGTGCGGTAGACGTCACGTGTGCTAAACGTATTTGATTGGTTTAAAACATAAAGTGTTATAACGGCTTTATGGGAAGTTGATTATAACAGCTTTATGTTGGTAAGAAAATACTGGTGGTCTTGAAAAGGTAACTGATTTGAACTATAACTGGCTTGTTATGTGTTAATAAAGAACTTGAAGTATTTCAAAAGATTTTTGAATCATTTTGAAAGAAGAAGTAATATTTGGTTTTTGAAAACTTAAGAGTTATACTAGCTTTATGGGAAGTTAGGTATAACGGCTTAAGAATGTTTCTTGATTTGAAATCGAATGTGTATCGACAAACCACTGCAGCGTTAATAAAAGGAAATGTTTTGAATAATTAAGTATTATTAAAACCAGTAGAAACTTCCATCTGCATAGAAGCTAAGATGAGACAAAATGATATTTCCTAGATCATGGCTGCTGTAATAAGATTGTTATAAACAAGATATCCTACTCACATATAAGGCTTATGTTTCTCAGATTGTTTAAAGGAGAATTATATTCTTAAATGAATAAGACTATGAACTACGAACCCTTTCTAAAAATGAGAAACTTGAACATTGGAAAAGAATGTTGCTACTTGATTTTACAAAGAGAAGTAATTGATTTACTTTAAAAAGATAATCACTCTATTTTCATATACTACGGGTATTGTGTGACTTTTGTGAATGTAACGTATCTTTTAAAGAGTTAATGTATGAAGTACTTTGGGGATAAAACCCGATCTTGTTAATCATATAGTAGAAGGTACCTTGTGTGAACAACTTGATTGTATTGGTTTGTGATAGCCTTGTAATACTTTCTTGATTGCTTTGATAAGTAAACGTGTTAGGAAGCTACGTGTGTTAGTATCTTGTGATGGTTGTGTAAAGGGGTTTCCTTGATTGTGCTTATTAACTATCGATCGTTATGATAGTATTGTGACATTCATCTCTTGAGATGATTAGGGGTTAAGCGCCCTCCGATGCGGGGTAGACTCGGCGCGGTCGATGGACCTATGATTCGAGAATACCTCATGCAGTCCCGGCCTTTATGCGAGCTACGAGAGTTCGAGTTAGCACGTCCTTTATGGGCACGCGGTCCACGTGGCCACGCGGTGCGAAGTCGAGGCGATCGGGAGTAGCTACCGATGCGGGAATACCTCATGCGGGCGATGAGATTGGCCTATGCGAGTGCGGGAGTTCGAGGTTAGGCGCGTACATTGATCTGCGGGCAAGTGGCGATTTTGATCATGTGACGGTCTAGACAGATCTTATGATCTGATTCATGACCTTGTTGGTGCGTGGTTTTTAGTAGTCGGCTATGCCTTCGTACTTACCGTCTGATTTTATTATGACACAGGTGGGACACCGTGTTCATGTGTGTTCCTTGGTGCTTTTATATCATATTGGCGGTGAGGAAGGTATTCCACCGCATGATTGATGTTGTGGGCACGAGACCCATTGTTATACTTGAGTGATGACTTGAGGCGTGAGTCCTCGACTTGACATGATTGCTTTGTTGTAATCGTAGTTTGGTTATCATACATGTCTCTGCTTTATATGATCGCTATGATTTCATTTACGTGATGTATTTTCAGTTTCACATACTAAATTTTGTTATCTTGACCTCCTTGGTGCGTTCATGCATGCAGTTGAGGTACACGATCGTTGATCCTAGCTCTCGAGTCAGCGATTTGCGTTTGGGAAGCTCCGTTTCTCCGAGGCTTATCTTGGTATAGTCCCTGTTGTAGGTGCTTACGTTCGGGGTATGGCGGGCCCCGCCCCGCCATTGTTATCGTAACATTTCTTAGAAGTGCAGAGTAATCTTGTTGTGCGGGGTTTGTAAAAGGATTAAAGCATTCATGTTGAAAAAGTTGCTATTTATTTATATACCAAGGTAACCGTTTTTAGTTGCTTTGTCTTCTTATTTCCTTTGTCTTATTACACTGGTTTCATGTATTGTCTTTATGTTCCGCTGATTACTCTGATGTATGTCTACTTGGGTGCCCGGGGTAAGGCACCAGTCACGGGCCCGGGTTCGGGTCGTGACACTTGGACATGCTTAAGATGAGGGATTCCGAGGCATGCACCTTGGACATGCTTACGATGAGGGATTCCGAGGCATCCAGTATGAGTTTACTTGGACGTACCGACAGTGATGTGGGATTCCACGGGTATGCTTCCATTGTCATAGTATGAGCTTACAGACGTCTGCGGATGATGTGGGATTCCACGGGTACGCATCCGTGTGGTTGATCCTTGGACATGCTTACGATGAGGATTAAGGCATGCGCCTTGGACATGCTTACGATGAGGATCCGAGGCATGCGACGAGATCTGCGTTAAATTCCCGGATACGATTACTACTCCATAGATTAGCTCCCCTTGAAGTCATGTACCCGAGATGAGGGATTCCACGGCCATGAGATATATATAGGTTTATATGTGTTGTATGTGTGTACGCCGACAGTGAGGTAGGATGCCACGGGCGCGTCACATGGTTAGATTTTTACACCTAGCGGTCGGCAGTGATGGGGAATCCCACGGGCGCGCTTTGATATTTGAGGGCTGGTGTTCATAGCCCTGGTGTGACTATCGTTCATATGTTGAAACAGGCGGTACAAGGTAAAACTGACTTTCATTACTTCCACTTCTGTAAGGCACAATGTACTGTTAATTGGGTTATCATATATGTATTCAGCTGTATTTTTGACTATTATGATTTAAATTACAGTACTTTCAGTTTTGCATACTTGGTACATACTTTGTACTGACCTCCTTCGGGGGGCTGCGTTCATACCGCAGGTTGAGGTACATAGCTTGTTAATCCGCACTCCTAGGATCACGGTTCAGTTCTCGGAAAGCTCCATTTCTCCGGAGGCTTTGTCTCTGGTAGGGTTCCGTGAAGTTGTTGACTTTTGTACATTCAGGGGTATGGCGGGGCCCTGTCCCGTCACAGTTGTTATGTAAACTCTTAGAGGTCTGTAGTCATATCTTGTGGGTCACTTTATAAAAAAAAAATTGAGGTAACTGCTTTTGGATTTGTTTATATCCAGGGAGGTAGCCTTATCGGCTAACCTAATATTTATTTCATTATTAAGTTTGTGTATGTTCCGCTGATTATCTCTGATGTATTACCTGTAAGGGTGCCCAGGTAGGGCACCAGTCGCGGGCCCGGGGTCGGGTCGTGACAATAGGTTGCGGGCTGATGTTATTGATTTCAGAGTTAGCTGGGAGAATTATTTGCCTCTTGTTGAGTTACGTACGATATGGATACCACTTTCGATATTTCATGGCCTGTATGAGGCCTTGTATGTAGAAAGTGTAGATCGCGGTTGGTGGGTTCGACGTAGGCGAGGTCCAATTATTTGGTCCAGACTTGATTCAGCGGGCGGTGGATAAGGCGAAGCTTCTCCAGGAAAGATTATTAGTAAGCTCAGAGTTAGCAGAAGCTTTATGCAGATAACCGACGTTGACACATGGGGTTCAGGTTGACATTTTAGTATGAGTATTATTATGTGGCCACGTGTGGCATTATTGGTATGTAGGGGTTGTAAGGAGACTATGTCGCTATCTTTAAGTTTGACTCCCAAAAGAACATTCGGGGACGAATGTTTCTAAGGGGGGAAGAATGTTACACCCCGGAATTCCAGGATATGTTTATAAGAATGTACGTAAGAACTCAAAAATGTTAAGATTGGAGACGAGTAAAATTTTATCGGAATTTTGGAATTTGTCGGAAAATGAAATATTGCGACGAACGGGAGGGTGACACGTGTCACCCCCCCTTAGTGGTCTTGGATGAAATTTCATGGATAAAATGGTCATTTGACCATAATTTAAATGGCCAAGTCTTGCTAAGACAAAGAGCTTGACATTGTTTACTTGTCAAAGGGCCACTTGGGCTTGATCCTAGTGAAATGCATCCAAGCCATCTATATGTGTTAATATTGACCCTCCATTGTGTTATATATGTGTACTAGTAGCAAGACTAAGGCTCCACACTTAGAAAAAATTTCAAGAATTGAAGAACACATAGAGGAGGCTCTCGGGTTTGAGGGATTCTTCAAGACAAGAATTTTCAATTTTTGTCCAATAAGCTCCACACTCTAAACCAAGGTTCCTAAGAGTATTGTAAGGGTATCTCAATAGAAAGATCCCGAAAAAGTGGCATTTTCGTATTAGTCGCAAGGGGAAAACCTAGTCATTTTCCTAGGTTTGGATTGGGAATTGAAGGAAAGTTGTTTGTGATCTTCTAAGGGCTTCAAGTGGCGGATTGGAGTGTCAAGGAGAGGCTCTAAGTTGCTAGGGAGCGACTTCGGATCTTGAAGTGGATTAAGGCTCGCTAAGGTAACAATCTTGTTCTCTTAAGTGTTATAAGATTACATATTGTTTTAGCCTTACACTTTAACTAGCATGAAGTATATGTATTGAAGATTGATAAGTGATATGGATTGTAGAAGCCTAAAACCGAAAATGACATATTGAGCCATTTGAAATTGAAATCCAATTTGGTCGATAATTAGAATCGTCGCATATTACCTACTTGAAGATTGTAGTAGTTATAATCAATTGCGGCTTGATAAATTGTTATACTAAGCAACTTGAATTGAAAAGGAAATTGTAAAGGTTGATATGTTGTTACACCTTTGGCCGAATTGACATTGTATTTTTGGACTAGTTTGATATCAATTGTGGGGCAGAATTTTACACGTCCTGTTAAGGTGTGTAATCCCCTTTGTATTGTTGAATTGTTGGGCCTTAAATGTGGCATTTGGTTATTGAATTCGGGCCTTGAAAAAGATGGAAAAGTATGTAGAAACAAAGGAAGTTCTGTCCGATTTTCCGTAGAATTTAGTGACTTTGCACTTAGAATATTCTACGTTGAAACTAGAAGTTAATAAACGTATTCTGGTCATTATAGGTTGACATACTACGTACGACATATTGGACTTGGCAAGTGGATTGAGCCGAAGAGGTATGTGGAACTTTCTTATCTCTTGAGCATGAATAAGTTGTAAATGTATAGTACGGTAGACGTACGAGATTTTGACGAATCTAGTCCATTTGGTATCCTTGGTTTATCTTAAGAATTATCAAGTTGGTTGAGTTAGGGAATTAACTCACTTGTTTAAATTTTAAGGATATCTTGGTTTTTAAAAGTTAAGGGACTTGAAGTATTTTAAAAGTATATGATACTTGTTTCGTTTTAAAAGTATAAGTCCCTTGGATATAAGGAAAAATGTATTTGTCTAAAGTATAAAGCTAGTATAACGGCTTTATGGGAAGTTGGTTATAATAGCTTTATGGAAAGTTAAAAAGAGTGGTTTACTCTAAGTAATGTAATTATGATAAATGACTTGAATTATGAAAGGCAAATTGATTTGAAGGTATCAATTGCTTAAGGTTTTAAAAGAAAGAAGTCACTTGATTTAGAAGCCTAAATGTATTTCTAAAAGGTATTGTGACTTGTCTTGAAAAGTAGTTATGACTTGATACTACGGTTATTAGTATCTTGGAAGTTTTATATGAAAAAGGAGTCATTTTAAAGAAATAGAAGTACGTAGTACTTTGGGTTAAATTCCCGGATTTTTATAATGACATGTTAGTGCCTTAAGTAAACTAAAATGAGAGTGTATATGAATAAGACTAATAAGAAGTTAGGGGGATTTCTTAACTTGCTTATGTTATGTATGATAAGCCGGTAGCACTTATGTTATGTTAGGATAAGCCGGTAGCGCTTATGTTATGTTAGGATAAGCCGGTAGCGCTTATGTTATGTATGATAGCCGGTTGTGCTATTTTATGTTATTCTTACGGGGTAAAGCCCCAGGTTACTCCTAATTCCATGGATTTGCTACCCATGATGCGAGTGCGGCGTTTGTACTCATTGCGGGCCCACCGGGCCCAAGCGGGTGAAATAGTCCTGTGCGGGTGAAATAGTCCTATGCGAGGAATACCTCATGCGGGTACACACGACCTATCGCGGCGGATCTGACTATCGAGAAGTTACCTCATTGCGGGTCCACTGGACCTATGCGGGTGAAATAGTCCCAGGAGTAGGATTGCTTAATGAAACTACAGGTGGGTGGCCCTACGTTGATCATGAGCCTCCTATTTTTATGCAGTAAAGTATACTCTTGTTTACTCTCATTGTTAGTAAGGCCTGATGTCTTTGTTATTTGAGTTATCATACATGTCTCACTTTATTTTGGACTTATGATTTCATTCTGATGCTGATTTCACATATTTGGTACATATTGTCTTGACCTCCTTGAGGCTGCGTTCATCTGCGGTAGAGTATCAGTTGATGATCCTCACTCTTAGGATCAACTGTTAATTTGTTGAAACTCCTTTACTCGGTGATCCCTCGTATGGTCGGTTGTTGTATATTAAGGTATGGTGGGGCCTGTCACGTCCAGATTGTTATTCTTAGGTGCATAGTCATATCTTGTGGACTTGGGTTGTAAAGAAATGAAAGAGTTGTCTGCCTTTATTATGGATTTTGTATATTTTACGGAAGGTGGCCTCGTAGCTTTGTTGTTATTTAATGTCTAAGTATTATGTGAGTTGTGTATGTTCTGTCACGACCCAACCAGACATGGCGGTGCCTACACAGGAACCCCCTTTCAGGTATACATCAGAGAATAGCAGCGGAACATACACAACTCCTAAAATAAAAATCATACTTAGACAATAGACATCAACCGCTGGCCAGATAAGGTGCCTTTCGTAACATATACATAATACAAAATTAAAACAGTACATCTCTGTTCTTGCAAACCCAATCCACAATGTGACTACAGACCTCTAAGAATAACAACTTTGGCGGGATAGGGCCCCGCCATACCCCTGAATTTACAACAACCGACAATATCAGGGATAAGCCTCCGAAATAAAGGATCTTCTCAAGCGGTGAGCGGTGATCCTAAGAGTGAGGATCAGCAACCTATACTCTACTGCGGCGTGACGCACCCAGAAAGGTCAGTACAACATGTACCAAATATGTGAAACTGAAAGTTGTGCAGTGAAATCATAAGTCTAAACTAAAGCGGGAGACATGTATGATAACTCGTATAACGATTACTGTGCCTTACTAACAATGAGAGTAAAAAAGAGTATACTTTCTTGCGTAAAAATAGGAGGCTCGTGATCAGCAGGCCACCCGCCCGATATCATTAAGCAATCCTACACACGGGACTATTTCACCCGCAAGTCATATGGACCGCGTTAGGTATTCTCGCATGGGCGTATCCGCGCATAGTCGTGTAGACCGCGTGAGGTATTCTCGCATAGGATCGGTCCGCCCGCGTGGGACTATTTCACCCGCATAAGCCCTTTCGGACCGCATGAGGTATTCTCGCATCATGGGTAGCAAATCACGGAATATGCAAATGCCACAAACCCAGGGAATGACCCCGTAATGCACAATATATCACTAGCACAACCGGCTATCATACATGTTATACCCCGTATTTCCGGAGTATGTACGTGAGGACGTACATACGTTTGTACAAACCCTAATTAGGTTAAGAATGAAATTGTAAGCTTTCGACGGAAAAGATTCCGAACCTTGTGAAGGAAATTCTACGTTTTTAATATTTTAACCGATTACGGACTTTTTCCGAGAGACGAAATATTTTGGACCATTAGGAGGGCGACATGTGTCACCCTTAGTTGGCTTTGGTTGGACGAATTGGGGGGCCTAGTGGGCAAGTCAAATGGTCTAGTCTTGCAAGTTGATTTGGTGTGAGTGGGAGTAGGTGGAAGTGGACGGTTTTTGTGAGATAGTGGAGGCCACATGGCTCATTGTTGTGGTGGGCATGTGTTCCAATATTGTGGTGGACATATGTCCTAATATTGTGGTGGACACTTGGTTGGAAGACCTCATCTTTCACATGGATCCTAATCCCAACCCTCCATTTGTTTTAATCTTGGCCTTTGAGGACTCTATAAATACCCCCCTTGAGTTGAAGACTTCTTCATCCACTCCACATTCTCTAAGTCTCAAAAATCCTTCCCCCTTTGTGTAGAAGTCTCGTCCAAGTCCTCTCCCCCTTCCTGGCTTCCAGAAACCCCGTTTTTGTAGAAAGTTGCCTTCTAGTATTATTACTATTCCAAAATACTAGCCCAAATCCCTTATAATATTTGAGTAGAAGTTGTTTAGAAACCTACGAGTTTCTTGAGCTATCGGGAGCGTGCAAATTAGGAGCTAAACCTTGCTCAGGATCGACATTTAACTTTGATAATTTTGGGCTTATCGAGGTAAACACTTTTGTCCTTCTATTGTAATTAGAGATTACATATAAGAATAGTTAAGATTTGAGTATAAGATATAGAAGGATATTAAAGAATAGAATTGAACTGAAATCACATCAGAAGACTATAAGAGAAAGATTTGAATTTGACTTACATAGAATTTGTATTTACTGATGAACTTGAGTAGTTTGACGGGTAGGGAAATGCTGCCCAATTTTCCGTAGAATTAAGAACCTTCTGCTTAGAATGTTGTCACGACCCGAACCCGGGCCCGTGACTGGTGCCTTACCCGGGCACCCAAGTAGACATACATCAGAGAAATCAGCGGAATATAAAACAAGACATGAAATAAAATGAAGTGAGAAACAGTTTTTCTGAGAAAAGTCGCCTTCCGGCATATATATATATAAATACCCAAAATGAACAGTTACATCCCAACTTTACAAACTCGACTACAGACCTCTAAGGAAGTAAAACAACTATGGCGGGACAGGGCCCCGTCATACCCTGAATGAACATAAATATCTACAACATCAGGGACTATACCAAAGATAAGCCTCGAGAAAGCGGGCTTAAAACGTTGAGCGTGATCCTATGAGCGAGGATCGATGATCGTGTACCTACCTGCGGCATGAACGCAGCTCCGAAGAAGTCGATAACAGTACCAAGTATGTGAAATCGAAAATCGTAAATGAAATCATAGTAGTCTATATAAAGCGGGAGACATGTATGATAACCAAACTACGATTCCTGATAAATAGCGATCATGTCAAGTCGTGACTCACGCCTCAAAGTCATCACTCAAATATAACTATGGGTCTCACGCCACAACATCAATCATGCGTGGAATACCTTCCTCACCGCGATCTATGATATAAAAGCACCAAGGAATACACATGAACACCAGGTCCCACCTGTGTCATAATAAAACCGTACGGGGTAAGTACGAAGGCATAGCCGACTACTAAAACCCACAGTACCAACAATGCTATAAACTGTATCACGAGGTCTTTCTAGACCGCGCCATATGATCGAAGCGGGCCACTCGCCCTCAGTATCAATGTGCGCGTCAAAACCTGGAACTCACCGCAGCTCCGCATAGGCCACCTAGGCCCGCATGAGGTAATCCCCGCATCGAGGGTAGCTACTCCTCGGCATCGTCCTGGACTTTCGTAGTCCGCATGGCCACATGGACCGCATGAGGTATCCCCCGCACACTAACCTGGAACTCTCGTAGCTCCGCATAGGTCCCCTGGACCCGCATGAGGTATTCGCGAATCATAGTCACACAGATCGCATGAGGTATACCCCGCATCGGGGGGCAGCTTAACCCCCGGTATAACATGTCAAGAGGTGAGTGGTACAATACTAACATAATGGCTTATCGTTAAACAACATAAGCACAACAAGGGAAACCCCTTTACACAAACATCACAAGATACTAACACACGTAGCATCCTAACATGTTTACTTATCAAATCAACAAGAAAGTATTACAAGGCTATCACAAACCAAAATAGTCAAGTTATTCACACAAGGTACTTTCTATTTTATGCCAACAAATTCGGGTTTTTATCCCCAAAGTACTTCATACATTATCTCTTTTAAAAAGATCCTATTTCTTTCACAAGAGTCACACGATACCCGTAGTATTAAAATAGAGTGACTATCTTTTTAAGTAAACCAAAACAATTTCCCTTTTTAAAGACAAGTAACAACCTTCTTTTCCAAAAGTTCAAGTTTGCCTAAGTTCAAATACTTAAGTCTCTTATTTTCGAAAGGTTTCGTAGCTCATAGTCTTAATCACTTAATAATATCACTCTCTTTTAAAACAATTTGAGAAACATATGCCTTATGTGTGAGTAGGTTATTCTTGTTCATAACAATCTTATTAAAGCAGCCATGATCTAGGAAATGTAATATCATTTTGTCTCATCTTAGCTTCTATGTAGATGGAAGTTTCTACTGGTTTTAATAATACTTAGTTAGTCAATACATTTCCCTTTATTAGCGTTGCAGTGGTTTGTTCGATACTTATTCTCATTTTTGAAATCAATATACGACGTTCATAAACAATTAAGTAAACCGTTCCTTTTATCTCTCTTAAGTCGTTATACCTAACTTCCCATAAAGCTAGTATAACTCTTACGCTTTTAAAACCAAGTATTACTCTTCTTTCAAAAAGGTTTCTAAATTCTTTTGAAATACTTCAAGATTCTTATTATTTAGACTCAAGTCAAAAGACATCGCAGTAAAACCACGTTCAGTTAACACACGTACGCCTACCGTACTATATATATTCTTTTAAAATATCATGCTCAAGAGGATAGGAAGAATCACATACCTCGCGACGATTCAAACGATTAGCAAAACGCTCCAAATTACTGTAATCCTGCTAGCCTTTTCCACCCTTCGAGTAGAATACGCTACTCGCAGTACTTCAACCTATAACGGTTATATAAGTCTATCAATGTCTAGACTACTCTGTAGAATAAATCTAGATACAAGATTCTACGGAAATTTGGGCAGACTTCCCTAGTCAAACTACACAAGTCTCAGTAAATACGATCCTATGTAATCTGATTCAATTCCCTTCTTATATACCTTCCTTGTATATAACTTATACTTAATCCTTATACTTCAACAATATGTAAACTCTAATTACAATAGGGGGACAAGATATTTACCTCGACAAGCCCAAAATTATCCAAGATTTAATGTCGATCCTGAGCAACGTTTAGCTCCCAATTTGCACGCTCCGAAAGCTCCAAGAAACCCTTAGAAGTTTCCAAACAACTTCTACTTAGCACTTCAACCAACTATGAAGATTTTCCTTAGGGTTTCGTTTTGAGACTAAAAGGACATAGGTAGTATTTAAGGCTCTACGTAGAGAGGTAACTTTGGAATACTACAAGGTATAAGGCTAAGGTATTTTGGAATAGTAACAATACTTGGAGTATTTTTAGACCAAAGGGGTATTTTACGAGAACAACTCAAGAGAGGGGTACTTCTCGGCCAAGGGCCTCTCAAAGGGGGAGGGGGCTCTTGGACGAGAGCTTCAAGAGGGGGAGAAGGATTTTCAAGACTTAGAAAGTGTGGAGTGGATGAAGAAGTCTTCAACTAAGGTGTCACGACCCGATTCCGGGCCCGTGACTGGTGCCTTACCCCGGGCACCCTAGTGATACAACATCAGAGTAATCAGCGGAACATAAAACGATACAAAACATATTATGAAATATGAAACAATAATCTGAGAAAAACTTGCCTTTCGGCATATATATAAATAACAATTCTTACAAAAGAACGATTTAATCCTTTTACAAACCACCGCCCACAGATTACTACAGACCTCTACGAATGATATGACAATAACGACGGGATAGGGCCGTCGCCATACCACGAATGTAAGCACCTACAACAACAGGGACTATACGAATAAGCCTCGAGAAACGGAGCTTTCCCAACGCTTAATTGTGACCCTAAGGCGGATCAACGGCGGTGTACCTTTACTGCGGCATGACGCAGCCCCGGAGGTCGATCTGGCAGTGCAGTATGTGGCTGAAAATAAATCGTAAATGAAATCATAGTAGTCTATATAAAGCGGAGACATGTATGATAACCAAACTACGATTCCTGATAAATAAGCGATCATGTCAAGTCGGGGACTCGCACCTCAAGTCATCACTCAATTTAACAATGGGTCTCACGCCATTAACATCAATCGTGCGTGGAGCACATTCTTCCCGGCGATCTATGATATGAAAGCACCAAGGAACACACGTGAACACCGAGTCCCACTGTGTTATAATAAAGCATGCGGGGTAAATGCGAAGGCATAGCCGACTACTAAAACCCAGATGCCAACAAGTCATAAAGCGTATCATGAGATCTGTCTAGCCGTCGCATGATCAAAGCGGCCACTCGCCCGCGATATCTAATGTGCGCATCTAGTCCTCGAACTTCCGCGACTCGCGCATAGGCCAATCAGATCGCCCGCGCAGGTATAACCCGCATCGAGGGTAGCTACTCCGGCGGCGTCTGGACTCGCCGTCCGCGTAGCGCGACCGCGTGACCCACAAGGGCGCGTCTAACACGGAACTCCGCGATTCGCATGGGCCCTGGGACCCGCGTAGGTAGTCTCGAATCATAGGTCCGTCGACCGCCGAGTCTACCCGCGTCGGAGGCGAACAACCGGAATCATCTCAAGAGATGAGTGATGTATAATACTATCATAACGACTTATCGTTAAACAACGTAAGCACAACAAAGGAAAAACCTCTACACAAACATCACAAGATACTAACACACGTAGCGTCCTAGCATGTTTACTTATCAATCAACGAAAGTATTACAAGGCTATCACAAACCAACACAATCAAGTTATGCACACAAGGTACTTTCTACTATATGTCAACAAGTTCGGTTTTTATCCCCAAAGTACTTCATACATTAACTCTTTAAAAGATCGTTGCTTTTCACAAAACCACACAATACCCGTAGTATATGAAAATAGAGTGATTATCTTTTGAAGTAAATCAAAACACTTACCTTTGTAAAATCAAGTAACAACATTATTTTCCAAACGTCCAAGTTTGCCTAATTTCAAATGTTCACGTTTCTTATTTTAGAAAGGTTTCGTCGTTCATAGCCTTATTCATTTAAGAATATAATTCTCTTTTAAACCATCTAAGAAACATAAGCCTTATATGTGAGTAGGATATTCTTGTTTATAACAATCTTATTACGGCAGCCATGATCTAGGAAATATCATTTTGTCTCATCTTAGCTTCTATGCAGATGGAAGTTTCTACTGGTTTTATTAATACTTCATTAATCAAAACTTTTCCCTTTATTAACGCTGCAGTGGTTTGTCGATACACATTCTGATTTCCGAAATCAGTAAAACATTATCCCTTTTAAAAAAATCAAGTACTCATTACTCACGAATGAGGTTTCACACAAAATTCATATAATTTATTTAAGTTAAGTCTCTTATCTTACAAGATCAAGTCTCTTAACTTCTAAAATAAATAAGTCATTCGTTTATCTCTCTTAGCCGTTATACCTCACTTCCCATAAAGCTAGTATAACTCTTAAGCTTTTAAAACCAAGTATTACTCTTCTTTTAAAAACAGTTCTTAATTCTCTTGAACTACTTCAAGATTATTATTATTCGGGCTTAAGTCAAAAGACATTGCCATACAACTATGTTCAATTAACACACGTACGTCTACCGTACTATATAGTTATACACATATCATGCTAGAAGAGATAGGAAGAGGTTCACATACCTCGCGACGATTATCGACTATTAGCAAAGCGCTCACGCTATAACCCGCTAGCCTGGTCCACCTTCTCCGTAGCACATGCTACTGCAGAACATTCAACCTATACAGTTACACAAGTCTATCAAAGTCTAGACTACTCGGTAGAATAAATCTAGATGCAAGATCCTACGGAAATTGGGCAGCCCTTCCTACGTCAAACTACAAGTCTCTTTGTCTGATCTATGTAATTCTGATTCGATTCGGTCTTGGGCTTAAGTCCAAAGACATTGCCGATACTACGCTCAGTTCTATATATAGTATACTTCAACTATATATTCTAACAGTCATGTAATTTCCAATTACAATAGGGGGACAAGATATTTACCTCGATAAGCCCATAATTATCCGAGTTTAATGTCGCTCCTAAGCAAGGTTTAGCTCGACTCAGTGCGCTCGACCCGCTCCAAACCACCCTTAGAAGTTCTAACCAACTTCTACATAACACTCCAACTAACTACGGAGATTTTCCTTAGGGTTTCGGTTTTGTGACTGACGGGAAGTATAATAGTATTTCTGGGTTTTTCGTATAGGTATGACCTTAGAATACAACAAGGTATACGGCTAAGGTAATTTGGGCATTATAACAATACTTGGAGAGTATTTCTATACCACAAAGGGGGTATTATACGAAAACAACCTAGGCTACAGGGGTATGTTACACCGTATTTCCAGTATGCGTGGGGCGTGCGTGAAATTGAGCCTTAAAGTTAGGCTTTGGTTCAAATTTGAGCACAAGTGCGAATTAGTCGTTTTTAAACGAAGCGTTTCCACAGCTTTCGTAGGGAAAATTCCGGCTATGTCATTTAGAATTTTTGCGGATTTTTCCGAGAGACGAAACATTTTGGACCAACGGGAGGGTGACATGTGTCACCCTCACATTGGAAGCAAGTGGGGTGGCTTTGGACGATTGGGCGTCCAAGAGGAGAGTTGGCCTTGGCCGATTGGTTCCTTGCTTAGGCCTTGTATTGTGCCATGTTTTGTGGAGTGTTTTGTGGAGTAGGGGTTAGGGTGCACATGGCTTGATCTTGGCCTTACACTTGCCTTGCACATGGCTTGATCTTGTCCATTGGTTGGCCCTTGGCTCCCCTATAAATACCCCTCTCTTTGAAGACTTATTCATCACAAATTTCCAAGTCTAAATCCTCCTTCCCCCTTGTGAGCCATCGTCCTAAGCCTCACCTTCCCCCTCCCCCTTTTTCGTGTGGCCCTTGGCCGAGAACACCCCCTCCCCCTAGCCTAGTTGTGCTAGCCGAGCCTACCCCCCCCTTTGGTAGAAAGTTGTCTTCCTAGTATTGTTATAATGCCCAAAATACCTTAGCCTTGTACCTTGTAGTATTCCAAAGATACCTCTATACGTAGAGCCGGGAAATCTTCATTGTTTGATTGAAGTATTTAAGTAGAAGTTGGTTAGAACTTCTAAGGGTTGTTTGGAGCGGGGATAGAGCACCCGGAGTTGGAGCTAAACGTTGCTAAGGATCGACATTTAACTTGGATAATTATGGGCTTATCGAGGTAATTATCTTGTCCCTCTATTTGTAATTGGAAATTACATGTTGTTAGAATATATAGTTGAAGTATACTATATATAGAACTAATCTTAATCTTTGACGATGTCTTTTGACTTAAGCACAGAAGAATAAGGAAAGAAGCTGATGTATTTACATAGGGTGTATTGCGATGAACTTGTGTAATATTCTTGAGTAGAATTGTACGTCCGGTTAGGCGTGTAAAACCCCCACAGTTGGCTTGGTGGCGGCCTCGATAGAGAGAGGAGATTTCTGTTTGTCGGGGAAGATCTTTGCGAATTTTCTGTAGAAATGGAACCTTGTGTTTTGAAGTTAATAGGCGTTTGTGACCTTTTGGGTGAAAGTACTAAGAGTAGCGTATTCTACTTGAGAGTGGAAAGGGCTAGCAAGGTTGTAGTCTTGGGCATTTTGCTTATTGTCGATACTAATCGCAAGGTATGTGAACCTCTTCCTTCCTTTGGCATGATTCTATGTATGGAATATACCTGTGGTATCATTTCATGTTTCCTGTTACTCTTAGAAGTTAAGAGGTAGTTATGTGATACTTGTTCCGTTTTAAACATATAAGTCCCTTGGATAGAAAATTGTTTTTGACTAAGGCATAAAGTGATTATAACGGCTTTATGGGAAGTTGGTTATAACGACTTTATGGAAGGACAAAGAATGCTTTTCTTGATAATGTAAGTAGAGAAATGATTTGAAATAAAGAAGACAAAAATTGTTTTTAAGGTACGGTTGCTTAGGGTTTTTAAGAAAGAAGTCACTTGTTTTAGAAATGGTAATTTTATTTCTAAAAAGGTACGGTGACTTGTCTTGAAAGGTGGATGGGACTTGATACTATAGTTGTTAGTATCCGGGCAGTATACCTTTATGGGCAGACTATATGACATTATCGACCCAGGAATGGGCCGGGCAGTATACCTTTATGGGCAGACTATATGACATTATCGACCGAGAAATGGGTAGGCGATATACCTTTATGGGCGAACTATATGACATTATCGACCAGAAATGGGCGGGCGTTATACCTTTATGGGCGGACTATATGACATTATCGACCCGAGAAATGGGCAGGCGATACCTTTATGGGCGGACTATATGACATTATCGACCGAGGAATGGGCGGCGATATACGCTGCAGGCAGACTAGATGACGTTATCGACTCAGGATTGGGCCGGGCAGTATACCTTTACGGGCAGACTATGTGACCTTGATCGCGTCCTAGATTGGGCCGGATTATACGTACGAAAGATAAGTGAGTTATATAGTAATGAACTAAATGATTCTTTTTCTAAAAATGTAAGTAAGAATGTGGCTGTAACTTTTTTTTAGAATGGAAAAGATAATAAGGTGCGATTAAGTTCATAAGTGGTAATGACACGGCGGGATCACGGTATGTATTGTTTTATACTTGTCCTTGTCATTCTTTTATCTGATTATGATCATTTCTTGTCGTTATTTACATTCCATATTCGATTACTGTTATCTTGACCTCCTTGAAGTGCGTTACATCTGAGTTTAGGTACCAGTTGGTGATCCTTGCTCTTAGGATCTCGGTTCGATTTTGGGAAAAAGCTCCATTTTGTTCGGAGGCTTTATCTCTTGATGCAGTTTTCCCTGAAGTAGTAGATTCATGTATATTGGGGTATGGCGGGGCCTGTCCCGCCACGAGATGTTATGTTAGAACTCTTAAGTGCAGTAGTCACGTATTGTGGGTCGGTTGTAAAGAAAGGAGGCAAGCTGCCGGTTGTTTTTATATATGTTCGGAAGGTAGCCACTATCGGCTAACTTTGTTGTTTTATTCGATGTTTTATTTTTAAGTTTCATGTATGTTAGCTGATTTTCTCGATGTTTACGTAAGTGCCCGGGTAGGGCACGATCGCGATCGGGTGGTCGTGACAAAAGTGGTATCGAGCGATTAGTCCTCGGAAAGTGTCTGACCGTGTCTAGTAGAGTCTTGATTATCGGTGTGTTGTGCACCATCTATAATCAGAGGCTGCGAGACATTTAGGATTAGTTTCCATTCTTCCCTCTCGAAAAATCGTGCGGTAGAGTCTTATTAGGTTGAATCTCTCGACCTATTCTTATGAAACGATTATGCCTCGCCAGGCGACCGGAGGCCCGAAGGGCAAAGGCGTGATAGGAGGCTGCTAGAGTGCCAGAGGTTACGAGGACTCGGAGCGCAGTTATGCACGAGGTAGTAAGCGGTCGGCGAAGTTGACCACGCGCCCGGTATTAGAAGGCCGAGGCGGCGGTAGCTCGAGGTTCGGCACGAGCCTCGATTCGCGGCCGGGCGATGCGAAGATTATGGAAAGCAGATCGGACTTTTGGCGACATAGTGATAGGCGGCAAGCGAGCGGCGGCTAACCTAGCGCGGTTTGCGGATCGGGATTTTACGGGTTGTCATCGCGAGTTTTATGGTTCGAGTGCGAGGAGGATCGCGAGAGTTCGTTCGGCTGACTCTGACGGACTATCACGAGGTTCTTAAGGCTTGAGGCGAGTGCGTTATACTAGCCTCTTCTGGTTCTGCGATATTGCGTTGAGCGGTTTGAGTCATGGTTCTTGGCGAGAGGATGATGCTCTTCCGGTGTTTGGGAGAGTTCACAGAGGCCTTTATGGATCACTTTTTGCCTCACGAGATGAGGAGGCCCGCGTAGATAAATTTTTGACCTTGAGGCGGAATGGTAGGACTATCGAGTCTGACTGAGTTTGACTCCTTGGCGGCGTCATACGCGCATAGTGGCTGCGTGGCGGATAAAGTTCATCGTTATGTGATGGGGCTAGACCGTCATATTATTCCTGCATGCTAGGGGGTGGCTCTTCAGCCAGGTATGGACATGGCTAGGATGCAGGCCTATGCGCGAGGATAGAGGATAGAGAGGAGGATCAGTTGACTCGAGCCGGCCCGAGGGCGAACAGCGAGTCTCGGGGCGATTTTAGGCGGGCTGGCCTCGGCGAACTAGGTCTACATTGCGGCCCGGCAGTGCTCCTCCGCGATTTTCGGCGGGGTTTCACAACCGGGAATACGAGGGCGGTCAGTCTCTAGAGCTTGAGTCTCGGGAGATGGGGTTCGATCGATCGAGCCACGCTTTTCCTCGATGTGCCCGGTGTGGTAGGTTACGTTGCAGGGTATGTCGCGCGGAGCAGGTGCTTGTTTTCTTGTGGTCGTCTAGGCCATATGTTGAAAGTGTCCTTTTAAAGGGGTCTGGTGGGACAACACCCTCTTTGGATCGATTCACGGGTTCTTCGCCTTGATAGCTAGGCGGGATGTGCATGCCGACGGTAGTGGCAGAGGTCGTGGTGGGAGTCCCCAGTTTTAGCGGTCCTTGAACCCCCTATATGATTTCAGGTATGTCTTTGGCCTTTAGAAATGTCACGACCCGTTCCGGGGCCGTGGTAGTGCCTGCAGGCACCCAGTAGTCATACATCAGTAATCGGAAATATAAAGCAAGACATGAAGCGATTTATAAAATAAGACACGATTTATGTGAGAAAACATCGCCTTCGGCATATATATATAAAATCATGGTTTAGCGATTACATCCGACCTTTGCAACATGACTACAGACCTCTGAAATATACAACTATGGCGGGGCCGAGGCCGCCATACATTCTGTATGCAAAACTATCTACAGCGGAGATCATGCAAAAGTAGAGCCTCGGAAGAGATGGAGCTCGACACCGCGTAGAGATCCTAAGGATGCGGATCTAGCACTGCTTGCCCTTACTGCGGCATGAGCAGCCCCCGAAGGAGAGTCGATGAGTACTAAGTATGCGGCGTAAAATACTTAAATGAAAACATATCATTTTAAAACCGGTTTACAAATATGTGTGAAACAACGAGAAAGCATGCGTAGTGGCATCCTAAACAAGAGAACAATAGGTAAGCGTAATAGGTCTTGTCTAGGCTGCGAATGATCGAAAGCAGGGCCACTCGCCCGTATCATCGTGCGAGCCTAATCCTGAACTCAGTCGCATAGGCCACTCGCGTGGGCGCGTGAGGTATAACCCGCGTCGAGGTGGCTACTCCTCGGCGTAAATCTGGACTCGTTGTCGCGTAGCACATAGACCGCGTGAGGTATAACCCGCATACTAACACGGAACTCTCGTAGCTCCGCGTAGGCCCCTGGACCGCGTAGGTATTCTCGAATCATGGTCCCGGCGCTGAGTCTACCCGCATCGGAGGCGACAACCCGGTATCATCTCAAGAGGTGAGTGATGGTATACTAACATAACGACATCTTTAAACAACATAAGCCAACAGGATACTACGCTATACAAGCGTTACAAGATACTAACACACATAGCATCATATCATGTCTACTTATCACACCATCTTTATTATTCTTTTCCTGATATAAGTGTTATAAACACATGGCAAACTTGTTTCTTTTATAAATCTTAAGTGGTTATACTTACTTCCCATAAAGCTAGTATAACTCTTAAACACATTTTAAAAACCAATTAGTTCTCTTACATTAATATGATTGTTAGTCTTTTGAAATGTTTTGATCCTTTATTATTGAGCTTAAGCGTGAGGCATTCTGTAATTATATTGTAAAATATCATGCTTTAGGAAGAATCACATACCTTCTGTGAAAACCACACCTTGAAGTTGAATATGTCGGTGAGAGAGTCGACCTATAATAGTCACGGATATCAATCAAAGACTACTGCGAAGGTCATTCTAAGCGGGGTTCATAATTCTACGGTAAGTCGGGCAGCACTTCCACTGCGGTGAGCTATATAAGTCTCTTGAAAGCAGTCTATGTAAATCTGATTTGATTATTCTTCCTTGAGCCCATCTACTGTAGTATGATTCAATTCTAATACATGATATACTTACAAGTATTTATACTTATTCTTATACTATAACAGTAAGTATTCTCTAATTCAAAGAGGGTTAGGATTATTACCTCAGTAAGCCCAATAATATCCTAGAAAAGTCGCTGAGCAAGGTTTTGCTCTAAGTTGTATGCTCAGAACCTTAGAAGTTCTTCACAACTTCTACTAAGTACTAAGGTATTTGGGCTAGGGTATTTTGGGCATTATAACGATACAAGAAGGTAACTTTTCTACCAAGGGAGGGTAGATTTTTGGCTAGGCTAGGGAGTATTCGGCCAAGGGCCACTTAGGCTAGAGGAAGAGGGCTTGGACGAAATGGCTAACAAGGGAGAAGGAGGATTTTCAAGACTTGGAAAGTAATTTGTGGATGAAGAACTCTTCATCTTAAGGAAGTATTTATAGGTCAAGAAGTGGCCAACCAATGGCCAAGATTTAGACAAGTGCAAGGCAAGTGTAGGGTGAGGATTAACTATACACAAATATCCTACCAAATCCTTGACTTGTACCTGGCACAAAAAGCGATGCTCTGGTCAAATCGTCAAATGGGCGATTTCAAGTCCATCAATTGGAGGGTGACAAGTGTAAGCCCTCCGTTAGTCAAAATGTTTCGTCTCTCGGAAAAATCCGCAAAAATTAGAAATGGCATGGCCGGAATTTACCTACGAAAGGCGTGGAAGCGTTTACGTCGGAAAACTATTCGTTTTGTGAGTTGTGCCTAAAAAAAGCGTTTTGCCTAAACTTTAAGGCTAGACTTTTTATGCGTATTCCTTACGTACATACTAAAATCTGGTATAACATTCTCCCCCAGAAACATTCGCCGAATGTTCCTTTGAAACGATTATCGAAGAAGCTTAAGCGATTTGTAAATGCCACAGCGCGGCCACGAGAAGCGGCACTTGGCGAAGCGATAACGAAAATTTACAAGTAGGAAAGTGAATTTACGGAGGTGTGGGGAATAGGTGAGATACTTTTGCCTCATGTCTCGCCGGCTTCCCGTCATCTCTCCACGAGCTCGTTCGCCACAAGACTTTGTGGAAGCCCGTCCTTCGTCGCGAGCGCCCTAACGACGATCGACTATCGCTATGGGAATCTCATCATCGATAACCCCTCGATCACTGGACATACGTCAATCGGGTGTACCACAGATGGATCCCCGTCTCTCGGCCTAGATCGTGAAAAACCGGATGCCGCCTCCCGGATCGGACGGATCCAACTCATGCAACCTTGCCTGCCTGCGGACAATCTGAAGCGGCCCGATGTACCTAGGTGAGTTTCCCTTCTTCGAATCTCATCACACCGCCGTGGGTGACACCTAGGAAAACCCAATCATGAACCTCGAACTCAAGATCGCAGCGGCGATGATGCGCATCGACTTATGACTACGGTATGTCGATAGCGCTCGGATAAGCCGCTTATCCGGCACTTTCTTTGTACAAATCTGGTCCCGCTAGGTATCCCTCGCCCACATCGAACCAACCTATAGGCGATCTGCACTTCCTCCCATACAAGGCCTCGTAGGCGCCATGAATCTTTGGGTGGTAGCTATTATTATCTGCGAACTCAACTAGAGGCAAATGATCCTCCACTACCAGCGAAGTCGATAACACGGGCTCGCGACATATCCTCGAGAGTGCGGATAGTGCGCTCTGCTGTCCGTGCATGCATGGATGAAATGCGATGCTCGAACTCACTGCGTCCCTAAACCCCTCTGGAAGGACCTCCAGTTAGCGTAAGGCGGGCTCCTGCATGCGATATGATCGAAGTAGGGACTCAATGCGATCGGCGATCTCTCGGATGTAAAGTGCGGCATAATCCTCGGTAGAAAAGTCGATCGGCGGGAAGAAAGTGGGCTGATTTAAATCGACCCTGTCGGCGATAACCCATATAGAATCATGTCTCCTGCGAGTGCGAGGTAATCCGTGATGAAGTCCGTGTTGATTACCTCAGGCTTCCGGTCGGGATCTCTATCGCGTAACAAACCACGAACTGCGGTGCTCTGCCTTCGCTGCGACAACCACGGGCGAGCTCTGAACTCTGCAGCGTCCTCTTCAAGCCATCCCACCAATACGGATCTAAAATTACGTGGTACATCTTGAGTCGACCGGATGGATAAGTACTTATGTTGTGTGTGCTTCCCGAGACCTTTGCGAAGTCTGAAACATCTGGAACACGATGCGCTTTCAAACCTTAGCACCCGTGGTGCTTTACCTCAGAGGACCCTTGCCCTCACGAAGAGTTGTATCACGATATCGAATCAAAGGCGGATCCTCGGCTATTGCCTCTTGCTCGCCGGCGATGGAAGACTGGCAACCTCACGAACTCTAACCCAGCGCTATCGGAATCAATCAAGCGGACACCAAGGCTCGCTAAGCGGTGCAAATCACGAACCATGTCCCTCCTCTAGCTGCGCATCTGATAGGCTCCCCATCGACCTACGACTAGGCATACGCGCCTGACATTGGCCTTGGGTGGTACAAGATATCAACATCGTAATCCTTAAGCAACTCTAACCACCGTCTGCAGCCGTAAGTTCACTCCTCTGGTGAAGATATCTTGGGAGGCTCTTGTAGTCTGTATAAATATCCACGTGAACCCCATACAAATAGTGCCTCGGATCTTGAAAGCATGAATCACGTGCGACTCGAATCATGGGTGGGGTAGTTCCTCTCGTGTTTCCTCGGTGTCGGGATGCGTATGCTATAACCTGCCATGCTGCGTCAACACACGTCAACCCGATGCACGACGCGTCACAATACAACGACATAACCGTCAGGCCTGCGGAAGAGTAAGGCAGGGGCGATCGTCAATCTCTCTTCGACAGCTGGAAACCACGCTCCTGAGCATGATCCACTGGAACTTGGCGCCTTACGAGTCATCCTAGTCAATGAATGCGAGATAGAAGCAAACTTCTCCACGAACCGTAGATAATAACTGCGAGGCCCGGGAAAGCTGCGAACCTGCAGCCGGGTAGTAGGTCTAGGCCAAGTTCATTGCGCCGATCTTGGCGTATCACTCGAATGCCATCAGCCGACAATATGCCCAGAAAGCGCCAGCTGAAGTCAACCCAAAACTCACATTTGGAAAACTTGGCGTACAAGCGATCTGGAGAAGCTCGGCCATGATCGCCAAATACTCGCGTACTCCTGCTCTGGCGAGAATAAACCAAGATATCATCAATGAACACTATCACAAGCGTGTCGAAAATGGTTTGAACACTGGTTCATCAAATCCATGAATACCGCCGGAGCATTGGTCAGCCAAAGACATGACCACTGAACTCATAATGCGTCAAGATCGGAATGCGATCTGGGACATCCGCCTCTACGACCACGAACGTGATAGCGAGCGGATCAATCTTGGAGAAACATCTCGCGCCACTGCTAGTGAACAAATCATCAATCACGGGAAGGGGTATACATTCTTAATAGTCACCTTGTTGGTGCACGTAATCAACACACGTGCGCGGCGTCGATCCTTCTTCTTGCCGAACAATCGGGCGCCCCGGGAACACTGGGCCTAATGAAGCCGCCTCCGGCAAATCCCTCGGTGGTCCTTGACTCTCTCAACTCGGCGGTGCCGTTACGTATGGCGGAATGGAAATAGGCAGTGTCGGCAATATGTCAATACAAACTCGATCTCCCTCTCGGGAGGATGCAGGAGTCATGCAGGAACACGTCTGGGAACTTCGTGACTACGAGGCCCGAAAATCTGGTACGCGGCCTCGATATCAAACACTCGAACTAGATGGTAGATATACCCATGCGCACCATCTTCCTAGCCTTGAGGTAGGAAATAAACCTACCCTCGGCGATCTGGTGCTCACTCCCACTCAACAATGGCTCCTCGGAAAGCTGGAACCGTACTACTCTCTCTGCGGTCTACATTGGCATAGCAAGAAGCTAGCCAATCCGTCCCATAATCACGTCGAAGTCGATCATCTCCACTCTGTCAAGTCGGCGGTCGGCGGCGTAAATAGTCACGAGACAAGCCACATATACCCGCCGAGCTACCGAATCACCACTGGCGTAGCTACCTCGAAAGAGGTCTATGGACTCGAGCTCTATCCCTATCCTACTAGCAACAAGGGAGATATATAGGGCGAGTAGAACCGGATCTATCAAGGCATAAGCATCAAAGCCAGGCGATAAGGTACACAGCGACATCGGTGAGGCCTCACGATCTGTCGGTGGACAAAGCATAAATGCGGTTACGAGGACCGCTAGAAGCTGAGACAGAGCCACGACCTCTGCCGCGACCTGCGACCCATGAGCACCACGCCTCGGGCGATAACCGTAGGAGATGATGAAGCGGCAACAGAACCTGAAGGCTGAGCCCTACCACCAGCGCTGCCCCCGGTCGGACAGTCCCTCGCAAAGTGACCCTGCTGGCCACAACTGTAACAAGCTCCAAAAGTAGTACCACACTTCCCGTAATGGGATCCGCGTCGGCCTGGCAGGGGTGGTCGTCGGCGATACCTCTGCTACTGCGGGCGTGAAGCCACAGGGCCGATGCGCCCTCGAAAACTGCGGTCTTGAGGGCGGTGCGAGTGCTCTGGTGGGTGTGGTGCGAATCTAGACTGCTGCTGAGGCCGCCCACCACGATAACCACCAGAAGACCCTCCCGTCCTGGCCTTAACCTGCTGTTCTGTGTCGTCGACCGTCGACCTCGGCGCTCCGCGCATCAAGAGGCGTGAGCTGCATGCGGGTAATGTCCATACCGGTGGAGAGAAACCCCGCACATGACTGCGGCCATATAGTCGTCTGCCGGTGACATGGCGGTGCACCTATCCTCATATCTGCTACCAATCTTTGGGACATGCTCGAGCCAAAGAATCAAACTCGACATTGTACTCCACAGCGGTCGTCCTCTCTGCCTCGTGATAAAAATCTATCGACCGCGCCCTCATCATCGTGGAGGCAAGAAGTGAGTGAGGAAAGCCTCACGAGAACTCATCCCAGTAGGCGGGGCGCGTGCTCTCCGGGATAACTCCGTGAATCAAACCAATCATTGCGGTATCGCGCGACCTATGTGAACCAAAGATCACGGACTCGGTCTCGGCCACGATCACTCTCAAAATCCTCTGAATCGGCCGGATGAACTCCTGCGGATCATCCTCCGGCCTCGACCCATAAAACTCGTGGGCTCTGACTCGAAGTCTCGTAGCCTCGAACTCTGCCTCGGGTGAACAGGTCTGGCTGGAGGCTGGGCTGCCGCGTCGGCCTCTCCTCGTGTCGGGCCACAACTTTAGCCAAGGCTGGGCCATCTCGCGTACCCTAACTCCTCCGCCCGGTGTGGGACGGGAGGTGTGGGTCTTGTGGTCATTCTTTTGGCGGCGTCATAGAACTCGCCGTCTACGGTATGGCCCGGGCACGAGCCCTCGTGACTCTGGGTGTCTGCTAGCGGCTCCTCATTGCCTTGCCCATACAGGCCAGGGTTGCCTTGCGTGGAGGCATAGCATTACGGAAAGGAATACGTTAGAGGGTCCAACCTATAACACGACTCACAAGCACGATCTCGGAATGAAAAGAATGGAAACCAATCCTAAATATCCTATAGCCTCGTGATTATTGGCGTGGTGCACAACACACCGATAATCAAGACTACTACTAGATCTGATGCAGTAGACACTTTCCGAGATTAAGCGCTCGATACCACTTTTGTCACGACCGTTCGGGGCGTGGTGGTGCCTTCTAGGGCACCCAAGTAGTCATACATCAGTAATCGGCGGAAATATAAAGCAAGACATAAACGATTTATAAAATAAGACCACAGTTTATGTGAGAAAACATCGCCTTTAAGCATATATATATAAAATCATGGTTTAGCGATTTACATCCGACATGTACAACATGACTACAGACCTCTGAAATATACAACTATGGCGGGACAGGGCCCGCCGTACCTGTATACAAACTATCTACAAGGAGATCATGCAAAAGTAGAGCCTCGGGAAGAGATGGAGCTCGGCACCAGCGTAGAGATCCTAAGGATGCGGATCTAGCACACCTTGCCGCCTGCGGCATGAGCGCCCCCGAAGTCGGTCTGACAAGGTACTAAGTATGCGAAAGCTGTAAAATACTTAAATGAAAACATATCATTTTAAAACCGGTTTACAAATATGTGTGAAACAACCAGAAGCCATGCGTAGTATACATCCTAAACAAAACAACAATAGGTAAGCTGTAATAGGTCTTGTCTAGGCTGCGAATGATCGAAAGCAGGGCCACTCGCCCATATCATCGTCTGCAAGCCTAATCTGAACTCGAGTCATGAGCCACTCCGTGGGCGCGCGAGGTATAACCCGCGTCGGGTGCTACTCCTCGGCATGCGTCTGGACTCGTTGTCGCGTATGGCCACATAGACGCGTGAGGTATAACCCGCATACTAACTGGAACTCGTAGCTCCGCATAGGCCCCTGGACCGCGTGAGGTATTCTCGAATCATGGTCCCGGACACTTTGAGTCTACCCGCGTCGGAGGCGACAACCCGTATCATCTCAAGAGGTGAGTGATAGTATACTAACATAACGACTATCTTTAAACAACATAAGCAACAAGGATACTCACCTATACAAGCGTTACAAGATACTAACACACATAGCATCATATCATGTCTACTTATCACACCATCTTTATTATTCTTTTCACAATATAAGTGTTATAAACACATAGGCAAACTTGTTTCTTTTATAAATCTTAAGTGGTTATACTTACTTCCCATAAAGCTAGTATAACTCTTAAGCACATTTTAAAACCAATTAGTTCTCTTACATTAATATGATTGATGTAGTCTTTTGAAATGTTTTGATCCTTTATTATTAGAGCTTAAGCGGGTGAGGCATTAGTAGTTATATTGTAAAATATCATGCTTTAGGAAGAATCACATACCTTCCAGTGAAAACCACACGCCAAGTTGAATATGTCGGCGAAAGTCGACCTATAATAGTCACAGATATCAATCAAAGACTACTCTGAAGGTCATTCTAAGCAGGGTTCGTAATTCTGCAGTAAGTGGGCGTGCACTTCACTGCGGTGAGCTATATAAGTCTCGTGAAAGCATCCTATGTAAATCTGATTTGATTATTCTTCCTTCAAACCCCTTCTCTTGTGGTAACAGTTCAATTCTATTACGTGATATACTTCTAAGTATTTATACTTATTCTTATACTATAACGATAAGTATTCTCTAATTCAAAGAGGGTTAGGATTATTACCTCGGTAAGCCTGATAATATCCTAGAAAAGTCGCTGAGCAAGGTTTTGCTCTAAGTTGTATGCTCCAGAACCTTAGAAGTTCTTCACAACTTCTACTAAGTACTAAGGTATTTGGGCTAGGGTATTTTGGGCATTATAACGATACAAGAAGGTAACTTTTCTACCAAGGGAGGGGGGTAGATTTTTGGCTAGGCTAGGGAGTATTCGGCCAAGGCCACTTAGGCTAGAGGGAAGAGGGCTTGGGCCAGGAAATGGCTAACAAGGAGAAGGGAGGATTTTCAAGACTTGGAAAGTAATTTGTGGATGAAGAACTCTTCATCTTAAGGGGATTATTATAGGTCAAGAAGTGGCCAGCCAATGGCCAAGATTTAGACAAGTGCAAGGCAAGTGTAGGGTGAGGATTAACTATACACAAATATCCTACAACTCCTTGACTTGTGCACAAGGCACAAAAGCGTGCTCCTAGTCCGAATCGTCCAAATGGGCGATTTCAAGTCCATCAATTGGAGGTGACAAGTGTAGCCCTCGTTAATCAAAATGTTTCGTCTCTCGGAAAAATCCATAAAATTAGAAATGGCATAGCGGAATTTACCCTACGAATTTGGAAGCGTTTACGTCGGAAAACTATTCGTTTTGTGAGTTGTGCCTAAAAAAGCGTTTTGCCTAAACTTTAAGGCTAGACTTTTTATGCGTATTCCACGTACATACTGCAGAAATCGGTATAACATTCTCCCCCTTAGAAACATTACATCGAATGTTCCTTCCCAAACGATTATCGAAGAAGCTTAAGCGATTGTAAATGCCACCACGGCCCGCGAGCAACACTTAAGCGAAGCGATGCGAAAATTTACAAGTAGGAAAGTGAATTTACGGAGGTGTAGAATAGGTGAGGATACTTTTGCCTCGTATCTCCTCGGCTTCCCGTCATCCCTCCACGAGCTCGTTCGCGCGAAACTTTGTGGAAGCCACGTCCTTCGTCCGCATGGCCTAGCACGACGATCGACTATCGCTATGGGAATCTCCTCATCGATAACCCCTCGGTCACACTGGACATGCGTCGTCGGGTGTACCCTAGATGGATCCCGATCGTCTCCTCGGCGTAGATCGTGAAAAACCGGATGCTTGCCTCGGATCGGACGGCGGATCCAACTCGCAACGCCTTGCCTACCTGCGGACAATGCGAAGCGGCCCGATGTACCTGGTGAGTTTCCCCTTCTTCGAATCTCATCACACCCCATGGGTGACGCCTTTAGGAAAACCCAATCATGAACCTCGAACTCAAGATCTGCGGCGATGATCTGCGTCGACACATCGACTACGAGAAATTGTCAATAGCGCTCTCGGATAAAGCTTAGCTTATCCAGCACTCTTTGTGCAAATCTGGTCCCACTAGTCCTCGCCCACATCGAACCAACCTATAGGCGTCGCACTTCCTCCCATACAAGGCCTCGTAGGCGCCATCGAATCTTTGGAGTGGTAGCTATTATTATCTGTGAACTCAACTAGAGGCAAATGATCCTCCCAACTACTGAAGTCAATAACACGGGCTCGCGGCATATCCTCCAGAGTGCGGATAGTGCGCTCTGCTGTCCGTCATGCGTGGATGAAATGCGATTACTCGAGGCTCACTGCGTCCTAAACCCTCTGGAAGGACCTCGGAAGTTAGCGTAAAGCCCGGGCTCCTGCATGCGATATGATCGAAGTAGGGACTCATGCGATCAGCGATCTCTCGGATGTAAAGTCTGCGCATAATCCTCGGTAGAAAAAGTCGTCTGACGGGAAGAAAGTGGGCTGATTTAAATCGACTTTGTCGGCGATAACCCATATAGAATCATATCTCCTACGAGTGCGAGGTAATCGTGATGAAGTCCATGTTGATTACCTCCCACTTCAGTCGGGATCTCTATCGCTTTGTAACAAACCACGGGCCTGCGGTGCTCTGCCTTCACTGCGACAACACGGGCCTTTGAGCTCACGAACTGCGCAGCGTCCTCTTGAGCCATCCGCTGACGGATCCCAAGGTGCGTGGTACATCTTAGTCGACCCGGATGGATAAATGCTTGCAGCGTGTGCTTCCCCAAGGACCTGCTTTGCGAAGTCACGAAACATCTGGAACACCACGATGCGCCCTCAAACCTTGGCACCCCGTGGTGCTACCTCGAAAAGGACCGCTTGCCCTCGCGAAGAGGCGTATCACGATATCGAATCAAAGTTGGATCCTCGAGCTGTTGCCTCTTCGCCTCTTCGGCGATGGAAGACTCGGCAACCTCACGAACTCTAACCCCTTGCTATCGAGAATCAATCAAGCGGACACAAGGCTCGCTAAGCGTGCAAATCCACGAACCGTGTCCCTCTCTCTGCATTTGCACATCGATAGGCTCCCCGTGACCTACGACTAGGCGTACGCCTGGCGTTGGCCTTCCGGGTGAGTGCGAATATCAACATCGTAATCCTTAAGCAACTCTAACCACCGTCTGCACGTAAAGTTCGACTCCTCGGGTGAAGATATCTTTGGAGGCTCTTGTGGTACGTATAAATATCCGTGAACCCGTACAAATAGTGCCTCAGGATCTTGAAGCATGAATCACGGATGCCAACTCAAATCATGGGTGGGGTAGTTCCTCTCGTGTTTCCTCGGTGTCGGGATGCATATGCTATAACCACTGCCATGCTGCATCAACACACATCCCAACCGATGCACGGCCAGCATCTGATACACGACATAACCATCTGGGCTACGGAAGAAGTAAACGAGGCGATCGTCAATCTCTCTTTCGACAGCTGGAAACCGCTCACAAGCATCGATCCACTAGAACTTGGTGCATACGAGTCGACCTAGTCAATAGTGCGAGATAGAAGCAAACTTCTCCACGAACCGCCGATAATAACTGCGAGGCCCGAGCTAGAACCTCTGCCGGAGTAGTAGGTCTAGGCCAAGTTAGCGCCTCGATCTTGGCGTATCACTCGAATGCCATCGGCCCGACAATATGCCCAAAAGCGCCTGAAGTCAGCAAAACTCACGTTTGGAAAACTTGGCGTACAAGCTGCTGATCTGGAAGCGCCGGCCTGATCCTCAAATGCTCGCGTACTCTGCTCTGGCGAGAATAAACCAAGATATCATCAATGAACACTATCACCAGCGTGTCCAAAATGGTTTGAACACTCGGTTCATCAAATCCATGAATACCGCGGAGCATTGGTCGACCAAAGACATGACCACGAACTCGTAATGCGTCAAGGTCGAATGCGATCTAGGGACATCCGCCTCTCGACACGAACGATGATAGCGACGGATCAATCTTGGAGAAACATCTCGCGCCCTGCCGGTCGAACAAATCATCAATCACAGGAAGAAGTATCTGTTCTTAATGGTCACCTTGTTGTTTGCACGTAATCAACACACATGCGCGGCGTCGTCCTTCTTCTTGCGAACAATACCGGCGCCCCGAGCAGAGCCTAATGAAGCCCTTCTCCGGCCAAATCCCTGGTGGTCCTTGACTCTCTCGGCTTTCGGCGGGTGCCGTGCACGTATGGCGGAATGGAAATGGCGAGTGTCGGCAATATGTCAATACAAAACTCGATCTCCTCTCGGGAGGATGCGGGAGAGTAAATGCGGGAACACGTGCGGGAACTTCGTGACTGAGGCGGCGAAAATGCAGTACGCGGCCTCGATATCAAACACTCGAACTAGATGGTAGATATACCCCTGCACCGTCTTCCTAGCCTTGGTAGGAAATAAGCCTACCACCGGCGATACCGTGCTCCTCCCACTCAACAAGCTCCTCGAGCGGAACCGTACTACTCTCTGCGGTCTACATTGGCATAGCAAGCTAGCCAATCCGTCCCATAATCGCGTCGAAGTCGATCATCTCGACTCTATCAAGTCGGCGGTGCGGCGTAAATAGTCACGGACAAGCCCTATATACGAAATACTGCCGAATCACCCATTTGGCGTAGCTACCTCGAAAGGGTCTATGGACTCGGGCTCTATCACTATCCTACTAGCAACAAGGGAGATATATGGGGCGGTAGAACCGGATCTATCGGCATAAACATCAAACCCGAAGCCCGATAAGGTACATGGCGACATCGGTGAGGCCTCACGATCTGTCGGTGGACAAAGCATAAATCTGATTACGAGGACCGCTCGGCCCAGGACGAGCACGACCTCTGGCGACCTGTGACCCGTGACCACGCCTCGAGTGATAGCTGTAGGAGATGATGGCGGCGAGAACACGAAAGTGAGCCTACCGCTGATCGCCGGTGGACGATCCTGCAAAGTGACCTGCGGCCACATGTAACAAGCTCAAAAAGTAGTACCACACTTCCGTAATGGGATCCCCGCTCGGCCACCTTTGAGGGGTGGTCGTCGGCGATACCTCTGCTACTGCGGGCGTCCCGAAGCCACAGGGCCGGTGCGCGCCGAAAACTGCAGGCATCTTGAGGGCCGGTGCGGAAGTGCTCTGGTGGGCGTGGTGCGAATCTAGGCTAGCTGCCGAGCCGCCCACCACGATAACCACGAAGGCCCTCCGTCACGGCCTGCCTGCTGCTATGCATCGACCGTCGACCTGCGCTCGCCGCGTCAGCGTGAGCTGCGTGCGGGTAATGTCCATACCGGTGGAAAACCCGCGCATGGCTACGGCCATATAGTCGTCTGCAGGTGACATAACGGTGCACCTATCCTCATATCTGCTACCAATCTTTGGGACATGCTCGAGCGAAGAATCAAACTCGACATTGTACTCACGGCGGTCGTCCTCTGCGCCTCGGCGGTAAAAATCTGCTCGGCCGCGCCCTCATAAAATCTGTAGGCAGAAGTGAGTGAGAAGCCTCACGAGAACTCATCCCAAGTAGGCGAGGGCGTGCTCTCCACGGGATAACTCCCGTGAATCAAACCAATCATTGCGGTATCACGCGACCTATGTGAACCAAGATCCACGGACTCGGTCTCCGATGCCCTGATCACTCTCAAAATCCTCTGAATCTGACGGATGAACTCCTGCGGATCATCCTCCGGCCTCGACCCATAAAACTCCGGCGGGCTACAACTCAAGAAGTCTCGTAGCCTCAAACTCTCTGCCCTCGGGTGAACAACAGTGCTGGCGGGTGGGCTGGGCTGCCGCATCCGGCCTCTCGCCGTATCGGGCCTGACTTTGTGGCTGGGCCATCTCCTTATACCCTAACTCCTCCGCGGTGTGGGACGGGAGGTGTGGAGTGTGTGTCTCTATTTGGGGTGGCGGCGTCATAGAACTTCGCCGTCTCTGGTATGGCAGGCACGAGCCCTCGTGACTCTGGGTGTCTGCTAGCGGCTCCTCGGCTGCCTTGCCATACGGGCCGGGTTGCCTTGCGTGGAGGCATAAGCTATTACGGGAAAGGAATCGTTAGAGGTCCAACCTATAACCTGACTCTAAAGCGCGATCTCGGAATGAGAAGAATGAAACGATCCTAAATATCCTATAGCCTCGTGATTATTGGCGTGGTGCGCAACACTAGATAATCAAGACTCTACTAGATCTGATGCTTGGAGCACTTTAGAGGATTAAGCGCTCGATACCACTTTTGTCACGACCGTTCGGGGCCGTGGCGTGCCTCAAGGCACCCAAGTAGTCATACATCGAGTAATCGGCGGAAATATAAAGCAAGACATGAAGCAGTTTATAAAATAAGACCACGGTTTATGTGAGAAAACATAGCCTTTCGGCGTATATATAAAATCATGGTTTAGCGATTACATCCGACCTTTGTACAACATGACTAGAACCTCAGGAAATATACAACTATGGCGAGACGGGGCCCGCCATACCACTGTTGTACAAAACTATCTACCAGCGGGAGATCACACCAAAAGTAGAGCCTCGGAAGAGATGGAGCTCGGGCACCAGCGTAGAGATCCTGAGGATGCGGATCTAGCACACGCCCTTACTGCGGCATGAGCGGCCCCAGAGGAGTCGATTACTGCGGTACTAAGTATGCGAAAGCTATAAAATACTTAAATGAAAACATATCATTTTAAAACCGGTTTACAAATATGTGTGAAACAACCAGCGGAAACAGCAGCGTAGTTTCACATCCTAAGCAAACGAAACCATGATTATGTAAGCGTAATAGGTCTTGTCTAGGGCTCGAATAATCGAGCGGGGCCACTCGCCCGTATACTCGTCAATTCTGACCTAATCTGAACTCGAGTCGCACCGACCACTCCATGGGCGCGCGAGGTATAACCCGCGTCGAGGGTAGCTACTCCTCGGCGTAATCTGGACTCGTTGTCGCGTGGCGCGTAGGCCGCGTGAGGTATAACCCGCGTACTAACACGGAACTCTGGTAGCTCGCGTAGGCCCACCGGACCAGCGTAGGTATTCTCGAATCATGGTCCCAGACCGCTGAGTCTACCCGCGCCGGAGGCGCTTAACCCCGAGTATCATCTCGAGGTGGTGATAGTATACTAACGTAACGAACATCTTTAAACAACATAAGCGCAAAGGGATGCTCAACATACAAGCGTTACAAGATGCTAACACACGTAGCATCATATCATGTCTACTTATCACACCATCTTTATTATTCTTTTCACAATATAAGTGTTATAAACACATAGGCAAACTTGTTTCTTTTATAAATCTTAAGTGGTTATACTTACTTTATAAAGCTAGTATAACTCTTAAACACATTTTAAAAACCAATTAGTTCTCTTACATTAATATGATTGTTAGTCTTTTGAAATGTTTTGATCCTTTATTATTCGAGGCTTAAGCGTGAGGCATTACCGTAAGTATTGTCGGGCTTAAGCCGTGAGGCATTCTTAGTAAGTATTATTCGGGCTTAGCGTGAGGCATTCAAGTAGTTATATTGTAAAATATCATGCTTTAGGAAGAATCACATACATACCGGTGAAAACCACACCAAGTTGAATATGTCGCTTGTGAAGTCGACCTATAATAGTCGCAGAGATGTCTGATCAAAGACTACTCTGAAGGTCATTCAGCGGGTTCATAATTCTCTGATAAGTCGGGCGAGCACTTCACTGCCCGGTGAGCTATATGAAGTCTCTTTGTGAAAGCAGTCCTATGTAAATGCGGTTTGATTATTCTTCATTTAAACCCTTCTCTTGTATTATGATTCAATTCTATTACGTGATATACTTCTAAGTATTTATACTTATTCTTATACTATACGTAACTATTCTCTAATTCAAAAGGGTTAGGATTATTACCTCAGTAAGCCCAATAATATCCTAGAAAAGAAATTAGCGCTGAGCAAGGTTTTGCTCTAAGTTGTATGCTCAGAACCTTGAAGTTCTTCACAACTTCTACTAAGTACCTAAGGTATTTGGGCTAGGGTATTTTTAGAATTATAACGTCAAGAAGGTAACTTTTCTACCAAGGGAGGGGGTAGATTTTTGGCTAGGCTGGGGAGTATTCGGCCGAGGCCACTTAGGCTAGAGGGAAGAGGGCTTGGGCG